>JAQIWG010000032.1:0-58899 GCA_034695025.1 Chamaedrilus cognettii | reverse complement strand
TACGCTTGCGTTGCGCTCGGCGCCCTGTATAAGACGGGATTTTTGAGCATGTATATGGCACGGGCAATTTGGCCTTAAAACCAAAAATTGTCAGTTTGTTTCAGTCAAGTGAAAATGTCGGTGGCCATGTCAAGGACTTCTCTCAGAACGTTTCGATTTAAATTTGGTTTTCTTTGCGGGTTGCTTCTGTTGTATACAATTGTTCTTACTTCCTGTGCTTTCCTTTTATCATGTGTCGGAGTGTTTTTTTGTTGGCTGCCGTGTTTTGTACGTTTGTGTTTCAAGGTAGTCAAGCGTCCCAATTAGCTGTTCTGTCGCGGAACAACGCACTTAGGGCATGACCTTTTCTGTCGATCAATCGATGATGCTGAGCGTTTCTCCGTCCAATCACATTCCTCGGTGATGACGCTTAACTTGCTTGACCCCTCCCTTCGTCCAATCACGTTCCTCGGTGATGACGCTCAACTTCCTTGACCCCTCCCTTTGTCCAATAATCTCTGATCGCGTCAGCTGTGACGGCCATGATATCACTAATCTGGTGTCCCGCGACTCGCGTCTGCGTCGCGCTGGGTTCCTGGCGGAGTTCTTTGTCAAGCCGCCGGTCTGTGTCACCATCACATTTCCCTTCAACGTTGACGTGAGCGAGATCATGGTCAACGCAAAGGTTGAAGGTCAGAGGTCGAGCGTACTCGAGCTCTACACAGCCTTGGTGCACGAGCACTCGGCGCGACCTTGCGCTGATCTCAGCGGCGCGCTGTTTCAGTGTGTGGGGCGGTACAGCAGCACGCAGGAGGGGGCAGGTTGGCGGGGTAACAGCGCGCTGGGGAAGTGGCCAATGAGAACAGTGTGTTCAGATTCCGGAATTAAAAATACGTACAGCAAAATGGAAATGGATTTGCTGGAGAATTCAGTGTGGCGGGACTGGGTGCGAGGCAGGTTGGTGCTGGGATGGATGGAAGTGGCAGGGGGTTCTGGAGTGAGGGTGGGCGGTCAGGGAGGGGGGTAGTGAGGCAATGCGCGAGGGTGCGGGGTCAGGGAGGGAGAGGGATTGATTGGAGCTGCAGCCCCCCGCGCGTTACATGGGGTTTGTGAGTGCGCTGAGTGTGCGCGTGGATCACATGGTGCGTGGCTGTGCCGTGGCGCTGCGCAGCATCGAGGTCAGAGGTCAGCCGAGCGCAGGGTGCCCCCAGATGCACTTGGGGCATTTGAACGGAGCACCAGGTTGAGGGAGGGCGTGCTGTCGAGCCTGTCGGCTCCGATTTCGAATGGAACCTTAGTGGGTGACCTACATTTTGAAACCAATGGTGACCTACATTCTTGAGCCAATAGTGACCTACATTTTTGGACTAGCGGTGACTTATATTCTCAGACGAACGGTGGTACAGATTCCCCTCCCCATCTCTCGAAGCTTTCTGATTTCATTGACCTGATAGAGGAGGATCATGAATCAGAGAACGTCGCTTGGTCTGCGGCACTGCACCCCAGCCAGCGTGCACGTATCACACGGCACGGTGACGCGCATCATGGAGGCACGGGGGGCAGGGACGCACGTGAACTGTGTGAAATTCCGCGCGAGTTCATTGACTCCCATCACTGTGATCATGATGTTGTCGCAAGGCGGCAATACCACAGCTCCTCGATCCTACACAATGTGTGCCCTCTCTTGAGCAGTTACGCATTTTGCGAATTTGTCAATAATTGCAAAATGAACGTTTTTCCTGGTTGGTCTAGGAGTGCTGAGAACAACCGACTTGAGTTCTTAAGAGCCATAAGAATATTTCGATAGTAAATGAAAAGATTTTATAGGCGGAATATTTTGGTGCGTTTTAATATTTGTCAAATATGACAAATCTGATAGAATAATGTCATTAACTGCTGTTCTACTAATACTGTCAAACATAAAACTTTCGCGTGCATGTTATATGCGTGAATTTCGCGAATCGGTTAAACATGCAAAAATTACATGCGCAAAAATTAAGCTTTAAGCAATTTTTTTTATATTCTATGCTACTTTTAGTTCAATATTCGGGTAGTCTTCAGAAACTCGAGAATTAGTGCAGCATAACTTCTGAGAGAGAAAAATGCGAGAATTACATACCGCACAAATTTCTTGTTCGACAGTATTGTTGGCTGCTTTGTGCTTTTCTGAGCGGATGTAAAATTTCTCGTTCGCTGCATCAGGTTGGCTGATCATCTTTTGCGCTCATATTATGAATTGCAGAATCTCAATTGCTTTGAATGTGTGATAAACACTTAGGGCCAGTTGTTCGATCGAGAGCTTTTTGAATGATTTTAGATCTAAATATATAAATTTTATCAGCCAATAATAGCGAAATGAAATTAGATATGAGATCTAATTTACACGATCTGATTGGGTCTTGATGTCATTTTTGTTCTGTGACAATTAAGAATCAAATAATTCTCTATTGAACAACTGGCGCTTAGTTGAGATCGATACTGACTCTAAGCCAAAGTCCAGTGTGTTGCCATGGTGGTTTATTGAACGTTGTCTGTACATGCCACAGTTAGTTAATTGATGCGTATCAATTAACTGTCAATCAAAGGCGAGCAGATTACGTGCTTTTATTGGCCACGCTTTATTTAAAGTTAATTATGTCGTATGGTTTTTTTGCATATCTGTGTTGAGTTTCTTGTTTATTGATTGAGGTTGTGTTGAATTTGTATACTGATCTGTGCTTTCTTGATCTATCCATTGAAGTGGTGCTATCGGATAATTTTAGTACGATATTTGACGTGATTAGATTTAAGTGCATTGTTTATAGATACTGTAAAACATGAAATTCTACCTGCATGTATTTCTCAAAGGATTATTTGTTCCTGGAAATTACAGTGAAATTGCTTAATCCTTCAAATGAGTGTTTTAATTGCAAATAAAAATAATAAAGCAATGAAAAATGTGAAGTCAAAAAGAAAATCATTCTTCATACATAACTTAGATTATTTTCACTGAGGTTGTGCAAAAATGTATTATCAAACTTGTTCACAAAATGACGATGAAAGAAAACTAATCCAATTGCAATAGTGCGCTTAAATGTGTCTGAAGGCTACATGCATTATTAGTAACATCAATTAAACGTAACGAGTAACTCAACCAAACCACAAAAACAGCATCGTTCACAATGTAACCTTGCACTGCGCTATTTATAGATTTATAGGCCTACAAGTTACAACTAAAGCCATAACAATTATACTTTATTATATACTATTATTATTATAATTAGATTAGTTTGTTTTATTTTTTTAAAGTAAACTTTTATTAACATCAAACATATTTACACAGCATGATAACAAAATGTCAGTGTTCAGTCCGCGCAGATTCATCATAGACATTTATGAATTATTGACGAGGGGCCCATGGTTGAGCAAAAATCGGGCTATAACATATGCGAAATTAAGAGTGTCAATTATTTAGACAGAGGGTTTGAGGGTAATCCGCTTGGCAGCGACTGCTGCGGACATGTCGCCGAAACACAGTACGCGTTACCGCGCTTTGCTGCTAGTAGCAGTCGTTGAAGGAGATCTGCTCCGGACCGCGGCTCGCTTTTTGCTTCAGCTATGCGTCTGCCTAGTTCGACGATCAAGTCATAGCCTTCCGATCCCCACGACCCCATTGTCTCCACCGCCACCGGAATAAACTCCACGTTGCCGGTTAGACGCTGATACTTCGCACGCTTGTTCATTTCCGTTGTACGGGTCGCTGCCCCCGCCGCCACACTTGTCTCGGGTAGATGCGACGTCGCGAAGGAATCGACGCAAGTTGCATCCCATGCCAAGCAGCGACCACGCCTCCATGGAACCATAGTCGCCCCATCCGGCCGTTTCCCGTCGTCTCTGCTTAGACCAGTTGGCTCTCGCACCGACGCCATCATTATTATTATTATTATTATTAGACCTCACAATCGCTCACATTTCAACAAAGTTAGACAAGATACAGGCAAAAAATATTGTACACAAAATTGTTCGTCCAACTCCCAACAAAAAGCTATTTACAATCAATTACTATACACAAGTCAATGTCTCTGAGTACCCTGAATAGTTCAATCGTTTTCGTTCGGTCAAATTTCGATCATAATTATTGAATTTAGGCACACACACTATAGTTTCATAGAGAGGCAAGAACTATACAGCATCTTACGTTCACGGTTCACCATGCAACTCCTACAACACGTTATGACACTTGCACATGATCACAGTTAAAAATTCTAAATAAAACAAAACGCTGACAACTTCACACAAATTTGTGTATTCAACTGTTTAAAACATTAAAAAAATTCATGATAGACAACTTTTGATCATAGAATCTAAGAGAACGACAGTTAGCCTCTCACTGCCCAATGTCTATTAAAATTTGTAAGCAATTACATAACTATAAACTAACGCTTTCCACAGCGCGGGTGGTTGAGTTCAAGTACTCATTGAGTAATAATGAAATTACTGTTACTCAAGATCAAACGACATTTAGGCAAGCGTCAAAAATAAATAGCTCTCTCATATGCAACTGAAGCGAATGTAGACTAATCAGTCCGCATGTTATGCTAGATTTCATTAAATAAAAATATCACCTAATCTAAAAAATAGTACATAAATAACAAACAAATCTAATACAAAAAAAACAGATCAGCTCATGCATTGGCAAAACTGGGGCGTCTAATTTCGCATCCTGCTGAAAAAAAAGAGGCTTGCAAAATCTAAAGATTGACTCCGTACTGGCTTTTAAAAACTTTCTTTTATCACGAGTATGAACTAAAATGCATGGATTTCAACGTACCGAAATGATTCAAAACAATGGGTTGGTCACATTACGATTGCTTGCTTTAACATTCCGTAAGAAACCGATGATCGTAAGGCGGTAAGGCAGTAAGTGGACGGCCAGTCAATGTTAAAGATATGCTGCGTTAATCGTTCCATCACAGTCGCTTGACGCGAGATAAGCGAATTAACCGCACCGCGTCAATATAATTTGTGCGGCATAGAGGATTACTTCATTGCAGTTCAGAGCTACAATAGCGTTACGGCAACTAGCCCGACGGGCTCACCACGGATTAAGTCCATTTAGTAAAAACAAAGGCACTTACAGCGCAAGTATTATCTTTCCAAGCGAGAAAGAACTTCAAAGCTGATCATGAGGCGACTGTCATGGTTATCGAGACTTTGAAATAGGAGAGTCACAATCTCCGCTTAAAATGAAAAAATGCACAATGCAAACCATAAATTGACAGTAGTGTGATGGACGGATTCAAAATGATCACAGAATAAATATTGTCATAATAAATTGCTTTTAAATATAAAGCATAGAGACATCTAAGAACCATTTATAAATATACTTGATGCTCGATAGTCGTATAATTTTTCTAACGTGCCGCTTTTCTCTGCTCAAACAAATAAAAACGTATAGCATTGACAAGCGTCTGTTTTAAAACGTTCATGATCTGCTTATAATATGCCTTGAAAAAGGTACTTAGTATCTACAGCACAGCGTTCTATATCACACAAGTTTTGAGCTAATTAGGTTTTCAACCTGAATTCGTTGTACGAGTGCTATCGGACAAATAACCGTCTAACGTCTGCTGCTCAACAGCATTCGCTATAACAAACAGCGATAAATCACCATTATAAATATCGTCTAAAAACCACCGCATCAAAGATATATCTTACGCCATACATTGTCACAAAATATTCACAAGAAAATTATTAGTAAAATAACAATCCTCTATGGTATAACGCAATAGGCAGAGAGGCATTAGTGACATGGTGCAATTGATAAACAGCTTTTACTCTGGTCACACTTGTCCATATGTACATATAGGCCTATTCAGGGCTTCCGTTAACTGGCGTCGCGGCGTCTAAGGCGCCAGAAACCTAATTCAGACGCTAAAAAATCGTAACACCGGCGTCACGCGACGAAAAAAATCGAATCCCAGCGTCACCAATCGCCAGACTTCAAAGGCCTCGGAATTGCTACAATTGAATTATATATATGATATGTCCGCACTCTCATGGCTGCGACACCAGAAAATGGAGACCCTGGCGTCTATAGATAAGAAAACACCAGGGCTATGGCGTCTAGACGCCAGAGAAAAAAAGCTGAACGGAAGCACTGGGCCTATTTGAAATTGAAGGCACAAATCTCGAGTATTTCACTCCATGTACGCCAGTGCAACCCTGACCTAACCTGATTGGTACAATCTACTTCACTATAATTATAGTTAACGCTGTGTCATTCATTCAAAGTAAATTTTTACCCTAGATTTTAAGATGCACTGATATTTCTGAAAGCTAAGTGTTCGTCCAATTAGATCAGTTCGTTTGATCCAATTTGGGTCGGTCCATCCTATCTTTTCCAGCGTACATATTCCAGAAATAGTTGCGATAATCAAAAGAATGCATGACGTCCAGAATTTTAAATCAGTTTTCGCTCCTTGGTCAAGGTTGCAGCGACGCCATTGGTCATTCAGTCATGGTTTAACCACCACTCTTCATTGGCTAGGAGTGTCGCCTACCAACGCCCGCTCTGACTTGAGAAGTCGGGTCGTCGCAGGGGGGCGGAGGCTCGGAAGGGGTTCGGAAGGCCGGGGGGAGGAGCGAGAAACGTTCGTCTCTTGTTGAGATCTGCAGAAGAATTGAGAACGTAAAGAAGATTTTTGCAGGGGCTAGTGCATGTATTACACAAGTTGAGTAACATGGTTAATGTGTAAAAGCCATTTCAAGTTTCAACTGCTGATAATCATGTCTATATCACTACTAACTACAAAAAAATTATGACAATTGGAGGATTAGTGAAATAGCTTTTCATTAAGATGGCAGAGATAAATAGAGAAAATTGGATTATAGCCTTCAGAGCTTTCAACTGTGTTTTGCTGGGTTACTCATTTTGTGACTTTTATGGCACACTAATATTGGTATTCACTATTGCGAGTTAACCTCGAGCTGACTCAATCGGCGCATTGAGTGACGTCACGCTAGGCATAGGAGATTGACAACGGTTACGCTCAAATCGCGGATTGACCAACTCAAGGTTAACTCGCAATGGTGAATACCAATATAAGTCTTTGAGTTGTAAAACTATATTTCAGGAGGTAAAATGAAATGAGTTAATGCACGGTGAGCTACAACTAATCGACAGCTGAAATAGAGCAACCAAAAGAAGCACATTAAGTTAATAAACTGAGTTATACAGAAAATAGATTTTAGCGTTATGCTCGTGGACTCGCTAGCATTATCAAATTTGAATTTATTTTTTATTTTTATGCAACGCTCGCACGTTTATATTAATATGTATAACTTACAATTTAAAGAAGGAATATAGGCGAATTCCTAATGGTGCCTTTGAGCAAAGAACGAAACTAACTAGCCAAAGCTGCGAAACTTTTGACAATCAATAAAAAACGACATTCTCGAATGCCCACGACTGTTGGGATAAATGATCATCAATTCATGCATTTCTCAAAGCGCAAATTATCTCCAAAAACAAACATTTATAAACAAATTGCCACAAAATGTACCCTGATAATGAATTAATTATGCTGACAATTAAATAATCATGATGATAATTAATTAATTATGCTGAGAATTAATTAGTTATGTTGATAAATAATTAATTACGCTGATAATTACCTGCAATGGCAAGAAGCATTTTTCGGCGAGCGCCAAACGTTGAAATACCGAGTTCTCTCAAGTCCTGTTCAGTCAACGTTCGGAACGTCGCCAAGTCAATCTGTGCAAAAAACCAAACATCGGTTTTCAGTCTAACAATATAATTTTTTTTTTTTTAAGAAAGTTACAACATACAGGGATTGCATAGCAATCATAGCAAAGAAGCACGTGCACTATAGCAATATGCAAGTATAGCAAAATAGTACATGCATAGCAAGCATCACAAAAGGCTGACCTTTGCTACTAGCCAAGAAGTTCTACAGATTTGATTTCATATTATTTATCTAAATATTACATTTCTTGCAACTTAACATGACTGAACTAAAGAAAAAAACCTTCAAACTGTCAACAGAACAGCAGATAATTGTTCAACTGTACAGTTGAACAATTATCAACTGATTTATAGCGATTTATTTTAGGCTTAAAGACTGTGCAGTAACGAAGACTATATAAAGTCTGAATCTGTGAAACGGAGCCAGCGCAGAACCACTCTCCATTCTTCAGTCATTTCTTATGACTGGACCGGGGAGCTGTGGGCTGCAAGCCAATTCTTTGTTCCCCGGACTGCAGGAGGTCTACAGTGACTAGAAAAACTTCGATCTCCGACCCACCTCCTGTTGCTGAAAGAGATCGGTGTATTTGCCGAGACCCAGCTGGCTGAAGAGTTCGGCGAGATCCGACGGAGGGGCTGTCGGATCTAGAAGGCATCCGATTGGCTGTCGCCCATCCGACTCCCAGATCGACGACATGTCGGACATTGGCTCGACAGCAACGGCGGCTTCACCAAACCCACTATCTGTAGATACAAAATATCTATTACTAAACAGTAGGCCCAGACGTCAGGTTTTTTCACACTACAAATTTTTTGGCCAAAATGATGGCCGTGATTTTCTCGCTGATCAATAGTCACACTAGCAACTTCAATCATATAGTTTTATCACTCCATTCAAATTCGCCCTTAAACAATTAATACATTATTAGATGCATGCTAGGCGCTGTGGTGTAGTGGTTAACTCGTCGGACGTGAGTCATAAAGACTTGGGTTCAAGTCCCCGCGCCGGCAACTACGAAACCATGTGTTGCAGGCCCTTCGGCAAGGCTGTTAAACACACAAGTGTAGCTGGCCGCTAACCCCGTGCCAGACAATTATTTATTTGGATGGCGCCAGGAAGGGCATCCGGCCATAAACACTCGGCTCCAGCAGTCCTCATCAGGGTGCAAACGTCTAAACCAGTGTGAAAACATAAATATTAATAGATTAGACAATAAAAAAGCCAGCTAGTTAGTTACTAATTCCACACCAGGTGCCTCATTCATGTACATTTTGTAAGATTATCCTAAATTTTATCCTAACTGAAATTTAAAACAAAATAAAATCCATTCGTAGACCGTCATGACGTCATCATTCAGTTCGCGCGCGGCAATGGGGAGTTTCCAATAGAAAAAAGATAAGATTTTCTTAAGATTCTCTTAAGACAATCTTAAGACTAAGGAGGGAATTCTTAGCCATCACTGCTTTTGTTAATATTTTCGATAAACCAACGATTTAGACTATCCTCCAAAAAAAGTTTAACCTGCCAGTGAAAAAAATCTCTTTCATTAAGGACAAAGCGTGCCCGATTAGCTCATCGCCGAGTTCATCTTCGACAGCAGCGGGCAGCGGTGTATTAATAGATATTACATCATCCACGACCAATCAGAGGTTAGGATAGTCAACTTAAACGAATGGTGGCTAACTATTGTGCTGATTGGTCATCTTCTGATGTAACCTAGCCATGAATTGCTTATGATTACTTTAGGCCTACGTTAATAATGGAATTTTGTCAATAAATGCAAGAAATTAACCGGAACAAAAAGCACGGGACAATGTTCCAAAGGCCGGGGTTTAAAGGGATACAGGCTGTGTCGGTCTCAGGCCGACCACTGCGGGTACCCATCTCAGCACCTCAATGGTCCGGCACCTTCGCTTGGAGTCAAAATGCACAGTCCAATTTGCGACTATTATATAGGCCTACATGCACATGTAGGCTACTGATAATGAGTTACAATAATCATGTAGCCTATCCCTACGGCTTGACCCGATCTGATATTGCTGATGCATTTCGCTTGCTATTGTTAACGTTGAGGAGTAAAATTACAGTTTTTCACGTATCTTTGGTCAAACGTTATAGTATCACTTATATGTCATGTATGTATGTATGTATATTGCACTTGTAACGCAACAAAGATATGTCATGTAAACGGAGATAAAAAAACATCATTTGCTTGAATCGCAGGTGCGGGATGTCATGGGTGATAAAAAACTCTGGCGTGAGTTGGATTGTCCTCAAATAAAAACCACAACCCTCGATGGGTGTGTCTATTAAGCTTCAATTCACTTCGTTGTAATACATAACATGTATTTAGAAATTGATATGCATCTGCGTTAACGCTGTTTTGTGCATTTTTATCAGTTATGTATCGATAATTCATTCTGACTGGTTTTTGCATGTTCATTATTGCTGCCATGGCAACATCAACAAAACTTAATAGAAAATCATAAGGGGACGTAGGTTTATCTTTGCTTAAACCCCCAAAGTTGGCCGATTAAAATGTGTGAATTTATCCGGCGGATAATCAGGCAGTTTATCTCCCGATGACGTTAATCAGCGTCCATGAAAGACAGAAATTGATAATCAGCGGTTAAATCGTCTGCGAGGTTGATCTTCAGCGTTCATTGCTACGGCGAGCGTTAAACCACCATCTTGAATACCACAGTAAGATTGTCATAAGATCGCTTCCTGAATGAGGCCCCAGGGTGCAAAATATTAAACTCATGTAAAAACATGAGAAGCGACGACAAATAGACGACAAAAAGGCGACCAGTCAGCTACCGGTGGAGAGAGCTCCTGAGAAGGCAAGATCCATGGCGCCCGCTCCCAACTGCCCCTCACCCCCCCCACTTAGCGCCCCCGGCAGCGTGGCATCGTCAGGGGAGGGGACGATCTCACCCCCCCACATGTACTGCCCCCGCAAATCGTCATCGCCATCCCCCTCCGCATCCTAAAACATATCTTAGAAGTTTTGCTTTCACGATAAATAGTCAAAAATCACGTAAATGCGAGCGAGTGACCTCAAAATATAATGCTCATGCATCGAAACGTAACTAAAATTATTGCCAAAGAAAATAAAAGCTGGCATAGAAAAATTGCAAGTTAATTATGAATTTGAGAGAACAACCACAGTACTCCAAGAAAAGTACGCGTTAAAAAGAAACGAAAATCACAAATCCATAAAAAAATGACTTCACTACAGGTTTTTATCACGGGTTTTTTTGTTCGTTAGTTTAGCACACCACTCGACTTTGCATAGCACGAAGACTATATACAGTCCGGTAGAAGAAGCGGTTCTGTGCAGGCTGTCTTGCACAGAACCAGACTGCATATGGTCTTTGTGCTACACATAGTTTCTAAACTGCAAACAACAAAAAACCTCAAAAGTGGTCTCCATGCGAAGGGCGCCGTTGAATCGCGTGTTGTGCTGCGTGAGTCGCGACCTGATCGCGGCCTCGGGCATCGAGCGAGAGAAACCAAGCCCCGACCAGAAGTCGGTCGGAGTCCTCGTCTCTCCCATTGGCTTGCCCTGCATCGCTAAAACGCCATTGGTCAAAATTAGATCAGGTCAAGGTAATGTTTGTTGCGGATGCAGTGGTGGGCAATTCATTATCTGACCTTGTAAAAATAATTAAACAAATTTGACAGATTGTTTAAATGAATGACGTTAAGTAACATATTGAAGCATAATTAATATTAACTATAGGCCCACAGACAGACCCATTGCCACAGTGCCCACAGAAGCGCCAAACAGACTTACACACAACCACACATCTATTCAACTGCCCACAAATATTTACTAAAACCCACGGATCTGTGGACAAACTGTGTGGGCGGCGGCTCTGCTCGTAACATGGGAGCAGAGGCTCTCTGGTCCCTGAGGCTGGACGGAGGGAATCCGGGCCTGGCAGTCACGGGTTCAGATGGGATCGCCACCACCACCAAACTAAAAGTTAGAAGTTCAATTCTAACCGAGTCGTCAACACTTGGTTGTACCTTTGTTGGCGAGCAGCTTCTTTTGTTCGTACTCCATGTCAAAGGTCGGGTCGTCGGCGAATGAGCTCGAGTGTTTCTTGGGACGAGAGAACCCCGGAGCCTTGTTGAGCTCGCTGCACGCTTGAAAGTCAGCATGCGCATCGAGACCGGGGCTGAATGCAATCAACGAAACTCAAGAACTAAAGTCATCCACGAATTTGTCACATTTTCTTGTTAATCAAAATGAGCATGATATTCATAGAGACATGATATTCATAGAGACATGATATTCATAGAGACATGATATTCATAGAGACATGATATTCATATTAATAATAGTATAAATAGAGCATAATATTTCATTTCTAACAGTTGAGTAAATGTCTAAAAATAATCACACAATTTTTAAAATCTTCTTTAATTTCTTCTTTCTCTTCAATTAATGGCAGAGAACGATGAGCATAACTCAACAATTAATATCTTCTTTAATTTCTTCCTACTCTTTTATTAACGACAGAGGATCATTATCAGCCTAACTCACGGCATACACATGATCGGTCGCTTCACCTCCCCCTCCCTCCTCTCCGCGCTGCTCGACGCCCAGCCTAACTGTCCGAGCTGATGACAGAGCAGGGAGGCAGACTGTTCCCCTCCACTGCCCCCGCCTTCGATCTGAAGCCCCGCTGTGCCACCAAAGAATCGCGACACGTTCGGCAGCGAACCGTTCCCGTCCATGACCGACGATGCGCCTCGAGTGTTACCGAGACTAGACAAACGTTAAAAGCTTTCGTTGACAATATACATGTATGTAAACAAAAAGATACGTAACTATACAATTTTATTTGTATCATATATATTATAAGTATTGGGTTCCAAAAAACGGTGCCGCTTTGGCAATTTAGAGATAGATTATAATAATCTGTACTCATTCCTTCCCTTTCTCGCAAGCCAATGACGGCCGTAATAATAATATCAATGAAGAAGGGGGCCATCTCATGTCAAACCACCTCAACTCAGCCTGCAAGTCATGGAACAAAGAATTGGCTGGCAGCTCAGAGCTCCCCGGGCGAGTCGTAAAAGGCGACTAAAGAAAGGAGAGCAGTTCCGTGCGTGGCCCTCCGCACAAAACCGGACTGTCATAGTCTGTTACCACACAGTCCTCAAACTCAGAAAACCAACCACCTAACTCTCACCCAGCCTCATCAGAACTGAGCGTATCTCGGTCGTCAAACAGTGTTGAGGTAGCTTGATCCGACAGTGATGGCGCGGACAGAGAACTTTGAATGCGTTTAGAGCCCTCGCCGCTGATATCTGAGAGCTGGGTCGGGGCAAGGCAGGCGTTCTGCAGCAGGAGCCGGTAGAGGGCTGAGGTGTCTGGGAGCAGAAAGAGAAAAGGCAAAAAATCTTAAGGTATCCGAGAAAAACAGACAAGGTAAAAAATAGCAAGATAGCCAAATAATAATATGTATAGATTTCACTAAACATTTTAGAAGACCTATCACACAGAGCAGTATATGTAATAGCTCCACAAAGAATTTTTTCCTATATTCAGCATAGTCAATTTTCCCCCCCCAAAAAAAATTGAAAAATAAGTGAAATGCGAGAAAAAAGCAGGGTAGCCAAATAAAAATTAATATTTTAGAGGACCCAAAACAGAATAGCATATGCTGTATAGCTTTCAACATACAGAACAGTAACTCCGTGAAGAAAGTAAATTATTTACCACATTCAAAAAAGTAAATTTTTATTTTCATTTTTTATTTAAAATTTTTTATTATCAATTAATCAAATTATTGATTCCTTATATTATTGTTTTTTGCTCGATCGCGCGTGATGAAATAACGATATTAAACACGTGAAGCGCGATATCAAAAATTAACATGCACCCACCAAAACCGGTGCTATTTTGCGCTCCTTCCCCCCCGGCACTGCCGCTCTCAGTAAGTCCCGAGCGAATAAGACTGGTTGTGCTGAGAGAATTGACGAGGTTTGCGAGCGAGTCGATGATGTCGTCACTCGCTCGCTCATCAACGCAAGGATTCTCCATGTGGGCGGATGACAGCAGCAGACCTCTGCGCGCACCGTCCGGATTGTGCCTCGGTGGAACGCTCGCGTCGGCTGCGGAAACGGACAATAAATGCGATAACAGATCACCAGATTATGCAGGCTGCTAGAGGTGGGTTCTATGGCCGGATGCCTTTCCAGCGGCCAACCAGAATGTGTAAAATCAGCCCATTATGATGATTATCAGGTAGTGACAATTACGCGCCAAATGATTTAACAAGTATGAGAAGAAAATGAATTCTCAATTATGATTTTATTTTAGAATAACTTGTGATTCATTGTTACAAGTTCATAATATTCATATATTCATAATATTTATATATTCATAATATTTATATATTCATAATATTTATATATTCATAATATTCGTATATTCATAATATTTATATATTCATAATATTCATATATTCATAATATTTATATATTCATAATATTCATATATTCATAATATTCATATATTCATAATATTTATAACACTTTTTGCCAAAAAAACAATATATGTCTATGCCAAAGCGCATCGCTCACTTCTTCCCGATGACGAAGCAGGAGAAAGCTGTGGAGATCTGTGGGCGGAGCCTGACGGAGACTTCTGGGCGGAGCCAGAGGGAGATCTGTGGGCGGGGCCTAAATGATTGACATCCAGGCTGTAAACTGCCGAGCCATTCGGCAGAATCTGATTGGCCGGCGAGTGTGCCGGAGGCAGCTGGAAGTGATGAAACTGAGGAACCATCGCTATTGGTCGATATACTGCACAGAAAGGAAAAAGCCAAATAAGATCAATACCTGCAGTAATCACTAGCGTGGAGCTCATCCTATTTCTTTGTCATTGAGCAGGCAAGGAATAGATGAGAGGGCTTGATGAGGAAAAGACTGATGACAAGAATAAAATTCAAAAGAACGAGGGAAAGGAAACGATTAGGAATGATATAAATAACCGAAAAGAAAATTGTATGGAAACATGAAGAGAATGGCAGAGGTCCGTCAGATGCGGAGAAATTGGATGCCAAGGATCTGCCGTTTAGCAGTACACTACAGAGAGAAAAATAAAAAAGACTCAACTGACAACAACTCACACACAGTAGACAATAATGATATCAATAGACACCTCCGCAGGGGGGCAGCGGAAGCATTGTCGGGGGCGCCAACACAGGGCGGAACACTCCCCCTCGCATCATCACGTGACCCATGTGGGCGTACTGCTGCACGCTTGCGTCTTCAAAGTCTGTCGTCAAGACAAAGAAAAAGTTCAGTAGAAACCAAGGAACTCTGATCGCCAAAAGATACCCTTCGGAATATTACTTTATACTGCCACATGCTGTACTAGCATACGCTTAATCGGCAGCACTTGCTGACCGGATAAATATCACTCTAGACAGAGAAAGCATAGATTAAACTAATCTTTTACACAATAATTTTGGTGAAAGTACGCCTTTCGGTCAAAAAGAAAGAAAGTTTTGTCGTTAAGAACTAAAGTCGTATAGATTACTATAGAACTTGTCCAGCCGACCTGACGTCATGATCCCTAACAAAAAGAATGCTGCACACAGCATTCTTTTCGTTAAGGTCACAGTGACCTTAAGGACGGCAGTTGGCGTTCGTGTGACAGAACGACCACAAGCAGTCGGCGTCTCTACGGCCTTTTAGTACTGTCCTTAACAACGAGACTTCCTTCTTTTTGACCGAAAGGTGTACTTTCACCATTAAAGGGAGAATATAGTTTTATAATTTGACATAATTAATGACATAAATGATCAAAATGAGATTGATTTAGGAATTCACTAACCATCTCTCATATTGTATCACTACATTTACAGAGCTGTTACATTTACAGAGCCGACATTACAGAGCCGGCACTGGCAACTATGAAACCACGTATTGCAGGCCCTTCAGCAAGGAGACTTTCAAACACACAAGCCTCGTCAGCTGCCAACCCGATGAGATAATTATCTATTTGATTGTTATGAAGAAGGGCAGCTGGCCGTAAAAACCCAGCTCTAGCAGTTTCCACCACGGCGCAAACGTCTAAACTCACGTGAAAACATGGACATGAACAGAATACAGAAAAAGGCAATTAGTTAGTTTTTTACTCCTAAAAATAAGCGCGCTAAATTTTCAATTTTCAAACAGATGTTGAAATAAACCAGAACATCGTTTAAGCATGCAAACATACACATTCCGGGGTCCTTGCGCCCGTAGAACGGCTGTGTCATGGTCGGTGCGATCATGCCTTGCTTGCAGTCACCAGGGGTCGCTCCCCCATTCGCCAGGAGGCGTCGTGTCTCGTACATGTTCAGCACATTCATCTCCACTCCCTTCACCATCACCGTCTGGGCGCCAACAAATAAACAGCCAATAGAAATTCAGATAAACGTTCTATGTGGGTGATTTTTAGTATCGCCATCTATATTTCTATCTAATTTTATTTATTTATTTCTGTAATTTTTCAATGGTAGGCTGAAAATGAGCCTTAAGCTCATGAGTTATTCTTAGAACCACTTCCTTAGAAACGGCCGCTAGGCCACAAAAAAAATCTGACACAGCATCCGTACAACGAGACTTTTCTGCATTTTCATAGCAAGCCAGGATTGCCTGATCGTAAATTCAATCTTCCACTGTTGCTAAGCAAGTAGTTAAAAAAAAATTCATTTCCAAGTCTCATTTGTATCACGAGAATATGAAATGCCTGTAACAACACTCAAAAAAAAAAAAAAACATGATTCCATTCATCAGGATCATTTAAGCAAAAAAAGCTAACCTTGTGGGGCTGCTTCTGCTTCGGTCGGACGCTGATCGATAGGCCGAGTCTCTCCATTAGTCGCGTCACTTGATCTGTGCAGTAACGGAGTCTCTGATTATATGCAAATTTGCTAATTTATATGCAAAATTGAACAGACATATTCTATACATGCTCATTGGAGTGATCCACTGAATAAGTATAACTATAGGCACTAAGTCATCCGGTGAAGGAAGTTAAAAATATTAATAAGAAATTCAGTATTTTGCATTTCAAGATGTAAATTGAGCAACATGGATATAAAAATTGTAAATACAAAAGTCAGCTCAAGTAGATAAACTATCAGCCAATAATTGGGTTTTTGACGAATTTGTTCCTTTTCTTTTCAGTACCGGTAATCAATTTAAATTAGCGCGCCTTTTGATTATCCAAATATCCAGGTACGATAAATGATTTTCTATGATCATATTCTTGCACACCTATTGGAGTCACCCTCGGTCTATTACTAGTATACATACCGGGATCAACCTCGATTTCCTCATGTACGTCGAACATCAGAACCACAGGCAGACATCCCTGAAAGTTTGAAACAAGCAAAACCTATCTACACGGTGATTCAGGAAAACGGGAACCAGTAAAATGATCATTTTTACTCAACCAATTGCAATCGATTTACATAAAACTTTAAACAATGATACCAGAGAGATTTACATAGAGTGATAGAGAGATTGATAGTTTGTATTCAAACTGTCCACCATTACCTGCTACACACGCACGAAGACGGCCACGCCATTGTTTGACTGACGTGCGAAAAATTCATACAGATATACAAAGAAAATAAATCCTATATAATACCTAGATGAAAATTTAAATTTGAATTCCATACAGACTGCTAAAAATATACACAATAGGATGTCTGTCCACCAGCTATCTACTAAGTATGGTCCACTAAGTGCATCAGTCCACAGGCCCGTTGAGGCTGAGGGTGCCCCGTATGAACGGAGCGTTCTTTCTTTGGATGGCGATAGAGAGCCGCTGCTTGAGGTAGGCGGTCTCTCTCCTGTCCTCCGTGACCGCCGTCATGCGCCGCCCCACGTCACCCACTAATTTAATTCGCCTTTCTATTAAATAAATGAAATAAACAGAGACTAATAAAACTTTAAAGAAGCCATCGAGTCGCTAACCAGCAACTGACGCCTGGCTGCGAGCACGTTGCCTATAGTCCCCGTGATGTAGACGGTGCAGCGGCGGTTTGGCACGACGGTCGCCGGGTCGGGGAAGTGTATCGTCGTTTCGGTGCGCGCCATGATGCCACGCACGTTTGCGCCCGACGGGCCGATGACAAACATGTGGTGCAGCGGCGCGATGTCCACCAACAGGCTTACCGTGAACGATGTCTGGATATCAAACAAAACCATAAATAAAAGTGAAAACCAAAAGGCACGAAATACTGCCAGACTTGCTGTGAACGATGGCTGGAAATATAAAACAAAAAAGCCTGAAACGCTCTCAGCCGTCAACTGTCTCACAACCAATCTTTGCGCTACAGGCCCTTCAACAAGGCTGTAATACAATTCACAATGATCATTTTGACGCCCATTCTAAAGCGTTGCAATGACGTCCACGGATGACGTTCTAACTCATTTTCTTATATTATAATCATTAGCCAAATTATTATTAAACAGACACTATCGGCTATTTTTGATTTCATCCTAAATTTACTGCCAGGCCAAAAGAGAGAACAAAATTAATGAAAAAAAGTAATTTTTAATGTATTTAATGTATTTTAATGTATTTTAATGTATTTAAAATATATTCTCCTTCTTCGATAGCTGCGCATCACAATCCTAAATGCGCAATCCTAAAACAATGCCAAAATATAGGATAAATAATAATTATTAGGATCATTACCGAAATATATGCGATACTGATAACGACAATCCCAAAACGCTATCAAAATATACGTCCAATAATAATTATTAGGGTTATTTTGCCCAATGCCCAACAAAGAACAGGAAATAAGAACAACTCACGCTGGCGCTGCCGGTCATCAGCTCAAAAAGCGCGACGGTCGCGTCGCGCACCTGCGCCGCGTTGTGCACCGAGCCGCGCACGATGACCGTGCGCACGTAAACGTGTCGGTGCTGGCGCACGACTACGCACACGTTGTAGCGCTGCTGAATCTGCTGCACCGCGGGGGAGGAGGAGGGGTCCGTGAGGGGCCCGCCCCCCCCAGGCCCCGCCGCCGAGGGACCGACGCACGGCAGCTCGAATAGTAGCACGAGCGGAAGGAGATCCTGTAGGAAATTGTTTTTAAAAAGAATAATAATACAACGAAATTGTTCGGCAGACAATTGTTTCTAAAAATAATAATAATAGGAGTTTCTGTAGGAAATTGTCTTTAAAAAGAATAATAGTAGAAGGAGTTCGCAGAGTCGCAGTTCCAAATTCGCAAAGTGCCTTGTAACAAAAATATTCAACTAGGGGTTAAAAGATGAAAATTATGCTAAATTTAAACCCTGTTTGATATTAGAAATGTAGGGGATGACACGACATCAGTCAAACTATATATGGCATAAATAGTTCAACAATAATTCAAGTATTAAGTGCTAAGTATCCATTTCGCTCACTCTGATTCTTGATCGTGCACTCTCCACAGCTAAAACCGTCCCTGCTATTGAGACCTGTGAACAAATAACACAAGCTATGATAAGTTAAACTGAAAATACAAATCGAAACAAACATGTGCTTCATTTAACAAATTTCTCACATATTAGGCCGCAATCAATAGGAGTATCAAAAAACAACAAGAAACAAATCCATAGAGAACGTTTGGTAATTACAATATCTCTAAATTTAAGCCTGAACAGTTGAGTATGAACAATATTAGTCATTAAGTCGGCTACAGCACTTAATCGGTTATTGTAGCTCATCGGTTAACTTATCCATGTGACCAGACGTGAAAGTCTCCTCCACACCTGGTTACTCTTCTCCACTAATCCCTTGCGATTGGAGTCGGGGAAGTGAATGTGACAGTCGGTCTCCTGCATGACGTTCTTTATGTGACCGCCGCCCTTCCCGATGATGTGCGAGTGGTCCGTGTGTGACACCTCCATCTTCAGCGTCACACGGTGACTCTGTACACGCACAATTACACACACTCTCAGAGACCTTAGAAATATGCGGCAAAATTGTGGAAAAATTCCGATGCAACACACGTGTTATTTGATTTTTAATTGTCGCTGAAACAACTGACTAACTAAGCACATATTCAAAACAGTTGCAGACTTGTAGAAAAGTACGCAGTTAATTGCTCGAGAGAACTAAAACCATGTAGCGCTTCGTAAACATTATTTATGTATTTTTCATTATTTTCGCGCAATTTTGATGATTTTGTATGCGCATTTTTCCATTTAATTAAGTTGATTCTTCACATGATACGTGAATAATAGCTACGTACCGGTAATACATCTATAATGAAGAGTAAATATATAATATACCTTATATAATAAATAATGTTGAATAGTCATATATTTTCAATCAAAGGCTATAATCACTGCAAATACCAATTTCTGCTATTGTTGTTTCTCACAAGAAGATAAACACTAGTATTTGTAGAGATATTTAGTCATTTTAGTCATTTTTATCAAGATAAAGTCTAGTCAGAGTTATCAGCAAAGAGTGACAGCGCTCAGCACTCGATACCCTCTCAATTGTGTTCTCTATCACAAAGAAGAGTACAACAACTTTATTGCCTGCTGGGTAAAACCCACTTGGTTTTTTGATGACCGCAGTGAGTCAAGCAGTCAAGAGGAAAAAAATGACAATTAACCAAAAGCCTTGCTGAAGGCTAATGCTTTTCACATTTTCGCTCTTCTAACAATAATTATTGATATTTTTAGATGCAATGATGGCCAATTACTTGCTATTGCGGCCTACATTACTATTGCAGTAATAAGAGTGTAGGCCTACATTACTATTGCAGTAATAAGAGTGTAGGCCTACATTATTCGCATATACAGTTTACGATTTCTGATGAAATTAAAATACTATAAAGAGCGTTTAAAAGTCAAATTTTGGCTAAACTGCAATCATCAAGTTTACTAAATGTCCCAGCTGGTGCAAAATTCCTGTCGATACTGGGTTAAAGACAGCGCAGTCTATTGAATTCTAGACCAGCAGGCACGTCAGTCATAATACCTCCTGAATATAGATCTTCTATCACGCTTAACAATGGGTAGAATGGCAACAGTATGCTTGAAATACTTTTCTGCCAAAAAAAACTCCTGGAAAAACAGAGATTATGATATTATGAGCAATCATTGTATTGCGGAACTTGTGAATTTTCTATACAACAGGCATGACATTGTATTGAATTGAAATACATCAACGATATTTATAAATGTAGCCCAATATTCATTGGATGTTGAGTTTAACTTCTAATGGAATCAATTATGAAGTAAGCTACTGATACAATAAGATTTTCATTAAATCTATAATAAATATATATTTTTTTATGAAAATGCTCAGATAAAAAATAGATTCTAAACGAACTGAATACCTTTTGATTATTATTATACACATCCATATTTTCACACAGTGTAGACGTTGTGTCTCCACTTTGTGCGAAAATAAGGATGTGTATGATAGTTATCAAAAGGTATTATCAAACAGTTTGTGACACATAACAAAGAAACACAGGCTAAGAATAAACAGCTCACAATGCAAGCCATCGATCGCTAAAACCTACGTGTTCAGTTACTGAGAAGCAGCAACCACCTGGGTGTTTTCTAAATAATCCAACGTAGCGCTCAGGTCCAGTTGTTCAATCGAGAGTTATTTGATTTTAAATAATCATAGAACAAAAATGACGCCACGATCCAATCAGATCGTGACGTCATTTTTGTTCTACGCGAATTCGATCCAGAACTGTTTGAATGACACGCCAATATTGGGGAGTTATTCAAACAATCCTGGATCGTTCAACTATGGTTCAAATAACTCCCTATTGAACAACTCGGCCTAGGACAATGAACATACTTTGAGTCACACACCTGCACATCATTAAGTGAAGATCCTAAATAAGTCAAGGATTGTGGAGTATTTTGCTTCAGCCATGACCTTTAGTGGTGTACAGTGTCAATATGAAATGAAACTATTAATATAAACAAGTATTTTATCAAATTCGATGAATTTAAAACTGAAATAGTGAGTAGACTAAGGAAAGAAGTGCACATCACCAGTGCCTCAGCTAACCTTGGTATCGAGGATCATCATGATTCTTTCTCTAGCGACGGTGATATTCTCCTTCAGCCCACTCACTTTTACATACGGATCTACGAACAGAACCACAAAGTCCACATCTTATTAGTGTGGTTCAATCAAAGACTATAGAACAAGAACTGGACCTCGCATTGTCCGTCAGCACATACACACACAGACAAACGCGCGTTTTGTGGCTGCATTCTCAATTTACACTGGGGTATCGGACATTTGTAGCCATGGACCTCTGCCCTCTACTATAACCCATCCGTTGCATCCCCATATTGTAGTCCCTTCGCTTTTTTGCTCTTTTTTTCTCAACCCCAGCACCGAGTTCATGACAGTAGTTATTGTCATTGACTACTACGAGTTGTAGAGTTAAATTGCATTGAAAAATCTCTATTCACATATTTTCTGTTTGGTTCAACAGCAAACAATGGAACACTGCTCCAGCTGTTGAGTTCTTTTTACTTTTTAATTTTTCTTTTTCAAGTAAAACATGCCGCATACAAGCGACAATGGTGACCCTGAGCTGCACCGGTACAATCAGTGCGAGTGCAAATTACTCCGCTGTCGCAGGTGTTTGCACTCTTAGGAACAAGGTCAAGGCTTAATACCTCAATGGTTTTACTGCATTATAGTGAAGAAAAAGAAAAAAATGCTTCAAAATAGCGCCATCTTGCAAATGCATTTTAACTAAATAATCCCACGAGGGGTTAATTCTTTTACACTTCAAACACCTTGTTTCACAAACCTCGTATTCCTTAACTATATTAGCAACTCCCTAGAAATACTTTCTAGAAATGCCTTCTCAAAGTCTCACAGTCTCAAAGTCTCAAAGCTGCATAGCCCCAAACTGCATTTGAACTAAAATATCCAACTAGGGGTTAAGCACAGCAGCGCCAGCTGCTGTGCTTAAAGATACTGTTAATCACCTTAAACAAAGTATTCACCCAATGCCATACATAGCCATTTATTTCAGGCGCCACAGGCAGACAGCAGGGTGGATCATTGGAATACTTCATTATGTTCTGGTGCGCACAGGAACTAGTCAGTCTTCCACAACTCTTTTTTCATCCATAAGGAGACAGATTACACAGTATTAAAAATGTAGTAGAAATGTGTTCAGACTGACTCTTTTTTAACACTGTCTACAAATTTTAAAGTTCACAATGCTGGCCCATCGATATTTCATGTAGAGCTAAACAATCCATTGCATTATAAGTTTGATATAATCAAGATCATCTAACGTACAGCTCTTGTAAACAGCATAGCAACTGCAATGCATAGACAAAAGCAGAAAATAACCGAATTGATCCGTAAAACTAAACAGGTGCGGAAGACATTGGCTGCGGTTTTCATCAAGTGTTAAAATTTAATCCCAGGTCATGACGTCATCATAACCAATCAGCGCACTGAAAGCTTGATGATTAATTTAAAGTCATGTGATTGGCTTTTCGGATATTAATCTTAGACTTAAATTGTAATACTTGATGGAAAATCTGACCGTAATACACATTAGCCTTCTCGATTTTCTAAGGCAATTTCTTCATGTCAAAGGCTCTAATGGCCGCCAGCAGCAGCGTAGTATTATATAATTGCACCAGCACACATTACATAAATCTGTTCAGCAAATTCTAGAGTCTACCTTGTGGAAATTGTGGAAATCGTTAAAGTATACTAGTAGAAGCAACTACCACCCGACTGCAGTCGACTAACGCAAACCAATCGAAGCGCAGCAAATTACACACTTGATCTAATGCAAACCGAACAGTTGGCCAATGAGAAAATTGGACCCCGAGCATCATATAACTCCTTCAGTCCATTACTTTACCTGCAACTTAACTTCTATCTTTCAACTACAATAATTAAATCCAGGTTTTACACAGAGAGCTGTGTAGATAAGATGCAAGCATTGTACCTGAAATCCTAGGCTAAGGTAACAGCTCTTAGTCATCAGAGGCTCAAAGCTGAACTGCCAGGGAACATGATAAACAAATATAAGGATGTAAACAGAAGAAAAACGAGAGAGAACGACCTACCAAACAACCATATTTGATCAGAAAATAACAATATCAAGAAAACTCAACAATAAAGGCCTAGGCTAACAAATTTAGAGCGCAAATACTTAAAACTGAAATACTTGAAATGAATACAAACTTCTATGACAAATGTGAAAATTAAATACAGTGTTAAAGCGCACCGGTATAATTATGATAAATCTATAAATAGGTACCTTTCTTAGATCTGGCACCAATCTTCAACTTAGATGGCCAGGCAATTTCAGTGCTGGTCTCCTTCATTATCTGAGACAGGAGACAGATTCATTATTCAATACAAACCAAGTTAGGGGAAACATTCAAATTTAGGATGATATCAAATGTTACAAATATTCTTAATTCTGATTTCTCTAGCTTAGGCATCTTTTGCATCAAGGGAAATAATGCTTGAAGTACCATAACTGGCAGTAAATGTTATTTATCTTTTAATCTATAAATGTCAAAAACAATCATGCAAAAAGAGTCAAAAAATTTCTGAAAAACAATAGATTTTTTAAAGCAAAACAATATCTTAACAAAAAAAAAATCTTTTTTTCTACATAGCATCACCACAAAATATAATTCATTAATTTGGTTCGCAGTAAGATTTCATAGTGAAAATATAACCAGAATATAACTTAAACACAAATTCAACAGCAAGCATTATTACGAAACTAGCAAAATAACTAGTACTAGGCTAATGATGCAAAAAAAACACGAATAGCCTTAAGGTAATGATCACGACCCTTGATCCATGTTTAATAGAAAAATAACTATTGTAGTCAAATTCATGAAACCAGCTTACATTTAACATGGGATTCTTTACAAAGCTGACCTGTAGACATTGTGACACCATGAAGCGTTAACTTTTTTCTTCCTTAAAGCTTAATGCTGACTAATGCAAACAACCCCACTGAAAGCCCAGATCAAAAGACTCGGTGCTCCAGAATTCACCTCTAAAGGTTACACAAAGTAATCATGACAATAAAATACATATAAACATACTGCACAACCGCACGGTAGTATTATTGTACACTATGAATATCCCATGGTTGATTTTCAGCTTCACAAAGTACATTGGGACTTCTAAATTAGCAAACCATAAAGGTGATTTTTTTAATCATGTATATAGTGCATTTCAGTGCTAACGTGTCAGCCCTGGATTGATACATGTCCTGTTGACATACATTGTCCACGTTCGTGATCCAAGTGATCCAAGAGGGCGAACCCAAAACAAGAGGCCGAATGGTCGCGTTACATCAGGTTTTCCAACTGGATTCCCGGAAGAGTTCTTCCCGCAATCCGCTCGCAAGACGCAACGTATTGTTTTCAAGTCTTCAGACACGCCGTCTTCTCGCAACACGCGTCATTCCCGGAAGCGCGGTCTTCCCGCAACATGCGTCATCACGCGTTCTTCCCGATGACGGAACACAGCCAGAAGGCTGAAGACTTGATGTAACTCGAGCATAACTTTATGTTCTGCTTCTTTACCAATTCAGAATCTAACCTGCAGTATAGCCTGTCAGGCGATTGTATAATGTCAGCAAAGGTCTAGTATGATTGCACTCAAACAGAAGCTGCAATAGGCCCATCGCTATCAAAAATGGGTCATTAATCCCAGCATTAATTACCTCAGGGCAGTAGCCTATAAGGCTATAAGGCCCGTGGTTGCAGGAATATAGAAGTCTTATTTGTAGGCTGATACTACAGGCATAAAGCAGCTCTATTTAAGAGTTTGATAGCATGCATAATTATCGCAACTATTTATATGCTACTATTTATATGCTATTATTCTCGGCTTAGTAGCTGCTGCTAGATTTTATGGGGTTGTTATTGCAGACCAGGCGTGCATACAATTATAGCGGCTAAATTCTGCATTTGTCAATTAAAACAAGTTTGTATCATCGGAATTTGCCTCAGTCATGAATTATTTATAAGGCAAGCCAAAATATCTACGAGTAGAACTCGCACCACAGTGCTGTATGATTATTGCACGCAGCAGGCATTTAAACTATCCCTATATCACGATTGTTAATTAGATTCAAATACGAACCATTCCCTGAATAATGGACGACTATCGGCTTTTTAAGGTTTCAAGTAATTTTAACCTAAAAAACTGAACTCAATCTGACAATTTATATGGGACTTATTGTGACTATGAATTATGGAAGTGCTGGATAGGCCTGTATTGTAGGCCTGTATTGTAGGCCTGTATTGTAGGCCTGTATTGTAGGCCTGTATTGTAGGCCTGTATTGTAGGCCTGTATTGTAGGCCTCTTCTTCTAACCTTATTGTTGTGGCGTTGTATATATAACACAAAGCGTTGTGGCCGAGTGGTCTAAGTCGCGGACTTCGAACTTCGGATTGCAAGTGCGGCAGAGAGTTGGTTCGAACCCTGGCCGCGGCAAAAGATATAGAGTCGCTTCATGCACCCTTGGCAAAGGCGCTTAATTTCGTCAGCCCCGCAAATAATCATCCATTCGGGTGGAGTGCAGTAGAGAAGTTCAAGTTGAAGTTATTTCAGGCTTCCTGTTTCAATGACAACTGCGCAGAACTATCATACAGAACTGCATGTAACATTAGGTCATTTGGGAATAGATTTTCCAACCCAATCATTTGAAATAAATAAAAAGTTTTACTTAACCTAGAGCACTGGTTACTTTTTATTAAGATTTTATTGCTATTACCAAGCAGCATCAATTTAGTCTAGCACATAAAACTACTTACTACACTTACTTAATTGCGTCATAATTCAGCAGCTAATTCTTAATTCAGATTACTCGTATTAATCGACCAAGAATTCAGTTCGTGAATGAAGTCTTCAACCAAAAGTACCATTAATAGCTAATTAATCCTCAAGAATTAATCAAATAACACTGCATATAGCAATATGATAAGTTTGATGCTGTGTAATGTCTATCAAATTTGAAGTGCTCAACGGCCTGCAGACGCTAAACAACACAAATATTATGAGGCTAATTATTATTCGCAGGACTTTGAGAAACTTTTACAATTTGAATTGTCCAATTTGATCCATATGGTTTAAATCTAGACCGTTCGATATTAACTACGACGAAGTAATACCTTAATACTCCGATTCAAAATAAAATTCTAAAACCCTCGTGTCAAATTCATGCTATTAATAAAAGATTAAGTTATTCTTAGAATTTAATCCCAGCAAACAAGCGCTGACAAATAATTATATTCATGCTGCAGGCTCAAAGCGTGGCGAAATCACTAATTCAAAGACAACAAACTGGGTCTAAACATCTATGTCCAAAATTCAGCCCAAAAAATTTATTGGATTAACTGCTATGCCTCAAAATGTATCCTCTGAAAATCAGATAGGAATTTCTATCGAACAAAATAGCAATTTATTTTTGTAATAACCACAATTCTCTATCGATCAGTTAACGTAATACCATGCATTGCAGTGTCTCTCAAGGATATCTCAGAACTAATAAGCTGCCTTTTAATTTCTTCAATAAATCATCAGGAAGCAGTTCCATAAATATCCTCCACAGAAATTACGGATTTTATGAATACAATTTCATGGGGTATGAAATCTTCTTAAAAAAATTGCCAAGTATAATGTTCCATTTTCAATCCGATATTAAAACGCTGCAACTTTAGCTAAATATTCCATTCTTGCTCACACTGCTGACAATAATAACTATGACACAAGGCTCAACGATTTACATTGTTAATGATTGGTAATCTGGCTAATATATCAAGTACCAGCTGCCGAAGGTCCAAATAATTCATGAATGTCAAATGTAAACAAAAATGCCACTGCTCTGATTATCTATATGTTTGCACTGAGATCCAATCACACCTTATCAAAATCCTTTGACAGATCTAAAACAAGTTGTTTGGTGAGAATAAAAGCCTTAACCTTGAAGATCCCCAATGCAATGAAATGAATAGATGAACCACTATTGGAGCCAAGGAATCATGATATTCCCAGTTGACTTGCACACAAGCTGCATATTTTACACAATGACACTGATGTTCATGAAATCAGATTGAAATGCCCTTTACCTAGAAGTGTGCCTTGAATCAGACCACCAACATAGATCTGCTGATTTCCGGTTTAAAAACGATTGAAACCTGTCATAAGCACTGCCAAGCGGCATGAAATGACTAATCACTACAGCCTGCTAGTGGTGATCAATGACAAACTGGTCAGAGCAGCCCTGTACATTGTACCATCAACGTTTAACTACATAACGCAATGGCTAGTTGGCAGCTATCGGTTTATGTTGTTAACCAATATTTATTTGTTTACGAACAGTATAATACGGAAGTCTTGGGCCTTTTTAAAAAATACACAAAAATAAAAATAAACGAAATTACATACTGATAAACTTACTTATCAATATATATATACAAAAACCTACATTTTAAATAATCAGATAATTAATACGGAAACCATAATAAACAATGTCGAACGTGTTCAAAAAACATTTTATAGCGTTGTAGATAACAGTACTACTAAAACCGCAGAGGCTCACAAACAACAGCCACCGTCTTATCTCGCAAATTAACCGTGTCAACTGCCGCCGTATAATCATGGCAAAGTATATAATACGCATGATGTGTATGGTCATGTATAGTGTATAGCAAAGGCAACATAAAATAGTAGCTTAGCAGCCATACATTATGCCGTTTCGAATGCACGCAGAACACAAAACGGATGCTAACGGTCTACTGTCTAGAGCAATTTTTCCTAATAACATAATGTTTTGTTGAGATAACACCCGTCGGCTACCCTTAAATTCTTTCGCATAACTAAACTTCCTGAATTCCTGCTTACCTTTAAAAAGAAATCCTCTGCTGAGTTTCCATCATTCTCATTCGAAGAAGCTACGAGACAAAAACAAGAAGTACTCAACCGTGGGCGGGGAGTATAATTACGTATGTCAACTGTAGGCCTAGGCCTACAGTGTCAACTGTAGGCCTAGGTAGGCCATGGTCGCCCATGTCAAGCCATTAATAAATGGCTTGACATGGCCTACAGTTCTCAGCACGCAGAGCTAAAATAAATAACACACGCACTGATTTCTTTATTTTATTTATTATTTTCTCCTCTGATGAGCACATTTCCATAAAAAACTTCACAAAAGATAAAATACTACATGTACTATTATTGTGATAGCATTTTGCATGTCCCGGACATGACATTAAACGGGGCCCTGCAGCCCTGCCCCTGCTGCCACCACTGGGCAGGACGAAGCGGTGCCGTGGCCGAGTGATCTAAGTCGCTGGTCATGGATTACAAGTGCAGCAGTTGTCCATTCGAATCCCGGCCGCAGCAAAAATCTATTCGAGCACCTTTTGGTTTAAATTTGTCAGCCACAAATGTTCTTACGATGCCTACGAGTCTACAGTGGAACCACCACCAGCGATCATCAGCTCGTGTAATGGGGCATCACCTTTCCCCGTAAGGGGTTACGAAAACGACAATTATACACTAGAGGCCATACTGTAGCTTTGGCAACAGCACAGCTAGCCATACAATAATTAAATTAAAACTTTTGTCTTAGAAATGTTAGCACGCTCTTGTTCAAGCTGTCTCCCACTGTCCTTGATCACTCGATACTTCGATCAAAAGTTAAAGAACACGTCAGTATAGGCCTAAACAACATAGGCCTACCGAGTATAAGCTGTTCAAGCTTGCGTCGATCAACGCGAAACCGTTCTTCCACGCAGTTCGGGTCCCCCGGGGGGGAGGTGGCGACCCCTGGCTCGCTTTCCTCCTCGTCCGGGATGACGTCATCGTCGTCCTCTTCCCCTGCATCGTCGTCAAGACGGGTGCCCTGGCGGGGCGGGGGTGTAGAGGCTTCGGTCATGCTGGGCTGGTATTCCATGAAAACAGTGTAGGCCTATAGGCATACACAGTAATAACATTGAACCCACACGGAATATCCCTAGATTCTGGGTACTTAGGCACACAATATCCCTAGATAGCATTTTGTTTAAAACTATCCCCAGCTTCCATTATTGAATGTGCCTTTTTCTTAAAAGAGAGGACCAAGACGGACGACTACCCGATTTGAACTTAACTCTCTGCACCACTGTGTCACTCAGTTTCCTCTAAGGAGCTGCCGTTTTAGCCATGCCATGTACAGACAATTTCTTGCATCGCTGTCATGTCTACACGCTTTTTCATCATAACAGAACAATATTTCTTCTGTATTGTAAATAGCAGTGTAAACAGTTTAACAGGGTTTTAATATCATTCTAGATCTCATATTTGACCTGTATTCTTTTTATATTGATATTGGTATTTATTACAAATATCCACAGATATCTGGGGATTCTGTTGAAAATCTGATCGTTAAATCACTCAAATATTCTTTAAGTCAAGTTATATTTTTCCATGGCAGTGGTATCACTGATTATAGAGCACCTGTTGTCTCTAACTTCACAGAACTTTTTATAGGTCATGTTAGTTGTTTTACGTCGTGTTATAATTGGTCGTCAATTTGCGGTTTAGCTAAATGACGTACAAATTTAGGTATTGTTGTACAAGGTTGACATGACATTGATCTTCCGTTAACTGGCGTAGGCTTGATCAATTTCTTATAAACGACGCTTTTCCGAAAATAAATTACTACATCTCGCCTTTAAATTTTATTTACTTGTTAAAAATATATGTCAATTTCTTATTTCTACTAAGTTAGATGTTGGTAGCCTATTTCGGCTTCTGCTTTTACTTTTTTGTAACTTTCATCATTATCTTGATTTTGTCACATTTCAACTTTATTCAAATTTGTCTGATAACACTGGCCGATTGTATCAATTTAAAATAAAAATGGCTGCCACGCGTAAAAAGCTTACTTCTCTGACGCTACTCCAGCTAAAGGGCGAATTAGACAAGCGCGGTCTGGACAAGTCAGGGGATCGGGCGGCGCTCCTGGGCAAGCTCAAGCGAGTGCGTTACTTACTTATTTAAATTGGTTTTTAAAGCGATTTGTCAGCTCTTGAGAGGCCTATGTTTTGTATTGCTTATCGATCGCCATTATATCCTTTATTATCGCTCAGCGGTTATGTGTAATTTTGTATTTTGTTCCCCTTTGTCGTCGACCGATCTTCAATAACTTGGGGATAGGCTAACGTTGGATGTCTAGGCAATATGTGGAATTAATATATGGAGCAAAATTTTGTTGCCAAATGTCATAGTAGATGTCAATAGTAATGTCAATGTAGAAATTAACAGTATCGTACCGGTACCCTGTATATAACTGTTTATAGATGTCGACGTGGACTCAATACTAGGCCCTAAGTTGTAATAGGGCCCATAATTATCATGACATTAAATTTAAATATCACTAGTTACTAGTATCTGCACTGATTGGTAGGCGCTGATGGATGAAGGGAATCTATTAAGTGATGCATATACACCTGTCATGTCTAGCAATGAAGGTTCGTATTCTTTGTTTTTAGTAGCTTTAAATTTGGTTTGTTGCTGAACTGTTATATGTGAATATAAAAATGTATGTATCTTTAATTTGGTCTTGAATTTTTGAAGAATAGAAGTGTTTGAAAGTACTTGTATGTATTGTTTGCATATAAGTTGGTTTTTTTTATTCGGGCTAAATTTAGAGATGTACACATGATGCACAGAAATCACCATTTATTAATTGAAAACTATTTGAACATCCAAGTCCTACGAGCATTATTTCATTGATTCACTAATCTGTATAGTTAAATAATGTGTAGTAAAAATGATTAAGCTAAGAGTGAAATTGGCATCGAAATTATGTAAAAAAAATATGTTGATTTATGTGGTCACAAATGATGCTCTAATGTGTATATATTAAAATAATGCATAAAAATTTAGACTTTCTGTAAAAAATAAGAAATATTGGACCGCCCTTTTCTGCCGTGTCTAGCAATTTGCTGAATTGTGCAATTTAGCTCAGAATTATAATATAGATGTTTGGTTAGGTTCCAAAAAATAGTAGTATAAACATTTGGAAGTGAATTTATGAACTTTCATCATGGCCTCCACTGAACCCCCTTTGCTGCGTTAACTCTTTCAAGGGGGCCAAGACCAATCTGCATCGACGAAACCGCAGCTTACGCCAGCCTCCGCAGCTGACGTCCAATCGCAAAATCCGATGCAAACTGAGCCGACCATTGGCGGCGCAGGGTTGACGGAGACAGCGTATAGCGAGATGGCCGATGTCAAAGATGGGACCGCTGACGACGTGTGCATTATGTATGTGGCCGCGTCGCCCGAGGCTGCCGTAGTGAATCTTGTCGAGGGGGAAGAAGACGGAAGACGGTCGAGATGCGGACAGGAGGAAGCGTCGGAGGGGAGGGGAGAGAACACGTAAGCATGGTCACGATGATGGGGATGGGCTGTGACGATGGACGTACGGTTTGGGGCTTGGACGAAAACACAACGGAGATGAGACGTCTTTATTTGTAGCAAATGATTAGTTAGTGCAAATCACTTCACTTTTTATTAGAAAGTGAAGTGATAGTTGCGAGTACTCTAACTCATAAGCGATAGTTTTGATTGAAATTATATTCTCTTCATAAAATCCAGTAGATGATTAAAAACGAATGAGTAGAATTGATGAACGATTGGCAGAGAAGGTTGTCTCTTTGAACTGGAATGCTTTGAGTGTTGACGAGGTATTGGCCGTTATGATAAAGCTTTGATCAGTTCTAATGAAATGTATTTGAGTCTGATTGTCAGAGAAGAGTGTGGTACAGCGGAGAAGAGATGGGATGTTGTGACGAGTGAAATGGAGGAAGATTTTAATTGGATTTTGGAGTATTAGTAATTCACTAATTCCTCTTCGATATGTCTTGTAGGCTGGTAAGTTTTTAATTGTAGGTTTATATTATTTTACCAAAGGGAATGAAGAGAATAGGGACTATTGGTGTTTGCGGTGAAGGATGACCAGCAACCATGGCGTCATCTGGATGAGTTGATGACTGTACAGCTTGCGGTAATGTGCCTACATAATTCAGCGGTGTTACTTCCTACATAGTGTTTATATATATTTTGTATATATATATACATATATATATATATATACTTATGTATATATATAATTCGTCAGATCTGTTCAAAACTTGTGCGCATGACTAACAATAATAACAAGGGTTAACTATGTAGGCCATACATGTATATAGATAACATGCCTGGATCATCAAAAATGATATTTCCAGATCACACTAGCAGGCAATTCTTTCTATCATACCCTTCTTGAATTGATGCTTCCTACTACATGTGCTGCAAAATTTGGATCGGGAACGACATTTGGATCGGCGTTTATTGATATTTAATTGCCTGATGTCTCAGTTTGTGATGAGCTTGCTGTCCACTTTTTGAAGAGCTTCTGTCGCTGCCCGCTATTTGAAAGCGGCCGTCAGAATCGCGCCAAATGCGTAGTTGTTTATGTTTTTGGTCTTCTCTACTCGTGCTGGATTGATTCATTGATGCAGTGGTCAGCTGTAGCCTAATGCGCAACTCTTGCGCCTAGTTGTCGAAGCTTTTCGTATTGAAACGTGGCTGAATCGCGCTGCTTGGAAACGTTAGGACGCTGGTTTGATTCGATCATCACACGTCTACGAGTTGAGATCCTTTTTTGACGTCCGGTGTACACCGGAGTAATGCACGAAGCAAATATTTCAGCAAATTATATTATGTGAATAATAATATTAAACATAAAATTTGCCATTATACAAATTGCCACTTCATTGAGCAAAACCTAAAAGTTCAATACGATATATAAATTTACATATAAATCTACTTGACAGATCTGATGGGTTTAATGGTGATCGTGATATTCGAGTTCATTTTTCTGATTTTTACAGATTGTGAACTTTTGTGTTGTCGAACTCTGTGTCTAATTTGCGATTGTGGCTGGTGTTTCAGCGGTCATCAACAGAGTCCCGGTCCCCCGAGGAGCTGTAAGAAAGAACTACTCTACTCTCTATGTTTTTTAAAATACAGCAAGTTTTGTGTCATGTTTGCTCGTTCACCAAATAGTGTTAAAAATCACGGAATCGATATGTTTTGAGTCAATTTTTTTACGCTAATAGTTAACATTTTTGCAACAACGGATTAGTTAAACTGTTGTCAAACCCTACATCTTTGAGCACTAATATTAGTATTCACCATTGTGAGTTAACCTCGAGTTGGCTCAGTCGACGGATTGTGTGACGTCACGCTAGGCGTATAAGATTGACAACGGTTACTTTCAACTCGCCGATTGACCAACTCGAGGTTAACTTGCAATAGTGGGTACGGATATTAATCTATTGCTTTAATTGCGCTGCACAAAACAAGTGCTTCGTGTAGGCCTCGGAATTGATTTACAGACAAATTACGCTAAGCTTTTCTTTATTTTCACACGTAATTAATTATTCATATATCTGTAAACTACTTTTTGTGACATTGTACTCGGTCCCTTGTTGTCCGTTCCACTTTCTTTGTCTTGTCACAGTAAGTGCTTTCAATTATTGAAAGCTTTTTCCGAATGTAATAGATTACAATTGGTTGTTAAACTAACCCGGTGAAACCTTCGATGATTAATGAATAACCTCTCTGCAGCTTTGTTTTTCTGCACCTGCCTTGTAAATTCAATGATGCTACGTGATATATGTAAGTGCTGTTTAGGCGCGCCGTGTTAAATATATTATTCCGTATTAGTGTCTGTCTAAAAAAAAATAAAGAGCACAGGCCTGTACTATTGTCATCCTGTTCAGCGGCAGCGACGGATTCTTTGGATGACACGGTGCTCTGGGTGTCGGGCCTCGCCCCAACGTGTAGAGCGACAGATCTGAAGAACCTTGTAGCCAAGCATGGCAAGGTCCTACTGCTTTAATTGTCAAGATAATATGAATTGATAGCTTTTGAGAGAGACGAGTGCTGATTTGCTATTTTTTCTCAACTGTTAGGATATTTAGGACTTTTAAGAACCGCCTTTTTTTGTTCATTGTTTTTAGTGGCCATGTTTTTACGCGGATTTAGATGTTTTGCGCCCTGAAGAGAACTGCTGGGGCTGGACTTTTACTTCTGGATGCCCTTCCTAACGCCAACCTAATAAATAATTATCTGGTGCTGGGTTAGCAGCTTGCGACACTTGTGTGTTTAGCAGCCTTGCTGAAGGGCCTGCAACACATAGCTTCATTGTTATAGTCGAGAGTCTAACCTCTTTCTACGGGCGTCCTGTACTATTTACGATAAAAAAGCCTTGATCCAGTGCGCCCTGCGCAGGTCACCGCCGCCAAGGTGGTCGCGAGCTCCAAGAGCCCTAGCTCGAGCCGGTTTGGCCTTATCACCATGACAACGGGGGATGAGGCGCGCGAGTGCGTCGATACGCTCAGTGGCACAGAGTTTCTCGGCCAAACGGTCACCGTCGAACTGGTCAGCTAGATGTTTTTTTCTTGTTCTTTTTGTGCTGTGGTCGTTTACCTTTTTTAGCGAACAAGTTGACTTCTGGACCGATGTCATCGTCTTTTTTTCATCATTTTGTGAGTAGCCTCTTGAATGAAGGATCGATTTGGCCATCGGTTGTTGATTGCTTGGGGCAATTTAGGGACATATGCTACCTTATTTATCGTTATCACTTGATTGATGGATTGATTGGTGCAGTCTGATAGTGATTTATTGATTGAATGACGTGACAAACTGATTGATTCATTGATGTTGATGATTTGTGAAGGACTCCAAGCGTCGTGCCGCTGCTGCCGCTGCGCCCCCCAGTGCCCCCGCTGCAGCCCCTGCACCCCCCGTCCTGTCGGTCTGGGTCAGCGGCTTATCGGCGACCACCAAGGCGGCCGATCTCAAGTCCCTCTTCATCGGTCATGGAAAGGTGCGCTATCCAATCCAACGTGACGTTGCTCTGTCGCTTATTTAGCTGACTACAGGCGAGGCGCTTTGTTTTAGTGGTTAGGCGTCGTGAGAAGGTCAGGGGCCTGTATTCAAAGCATCTGTATCTTTTAGCTTAAATTTTTGTTCAAGTTGAAATGTTGAACAATTAAGTCCATTTGGGGATCACCATGGCGCTCTTGCTTTTCTTTGCAAGGGTTGTTGCGGTGTTTAAAATAGCGAGCGATAGGATTTTTGTAACATTTTCTTAAGAGCTTATTAAGATAATATTTAGCTTAGCTGGTTTGAGAAACAGGCTCTTGGGTTTGAATCCTGGCACTGCCAACTTTCAAAAAGGTTGCATTACGGGCTCATCAGTGCATCTGTTGAACGCACCGTCAAATCGGGTGTTCCCGTCAATAGGTATTCCCAGTGGTAGTTATGCACATTTAGTCGCTGTGACTAGCCTGGCTACATAATTTTAGCCCATATTGCGGAGCTAATCCTTGCAGACGGGGACAAAAGAGAATAGGTCTGCAGTCCAGAGTACCCCGGGTGAGTCGTAGAAGGCGACTAAAGAAAGAGGGAGAGTTATTTGGACCGTAATAGTCTTTGTTACGACACGCGGTTCTTTAAACCCTAAAAATCAAGGGCTGAAGTATAATGCTAAAAGTATTGTGTCTTTTAAAAATGGATCAGAATTTGAAATAGAGCCTCATTTCTTAACATGATGCGCGTGTCTAGGTGACGGCCGCTAAGGTGGTTACAAGCGCAAAACAGCCGGGCGCAAAGAGCTTCGGCATGGTGACTCTCTCCAGCACGGAGGAGCTGGAAGCCTGCGTCAACGCACTGAGCGGAAGCAACTTCAATGGATGCACCATCGTCGTGGAAAAGGTACCAGTGATACCAGTGCTTTGATCAGTTACCAGCGGTACCAGTTATTGCTAGTCGACATTCTTACGTCTACTACCGTACTTCAGTAGCCACATTTGAAAATATCTTTCATCAAAATTTTGTGTGATGTTATTTTGGTTGGCGATGTTTTGCAGGCTACGCCCGAGCAGCTGGCCAAGATGAAGATTCCAGGCTCCGATGGCAACGGTCAGCTGACATCTTAATTGCTTTGATTTGTTTGAAAGGACCCCCTGCAGGCTGGGTAACAAAGAATTGGCCTGCAGCCCAGTGCTCCCCAGGCTTGTCGTAAAAGGCGACTAAAGAAGAGGGGGAGCGGTTCTGTGCCGGTTTGGAAGGAGAAATTTATAAATACTTAGTTGTTGAAATGCGTTGATGTTTCACTTCCTTTGTCTTGATATCTATGGATTTTTCTTGTTGACACTAGTTGGACGCTTATATTGGAACTGGGTTTTTATGGCCAGATGCGCTTCCTGTTGTCAGCCAGATTGATAAATTACCCTGGACGATGATTATCGGCTATCGACACTGTGTTTAACAGCCTCGCTGAATGGCCTGTAACGCCGTGGTTTCATAAGTGCCGGCGCTGGGACTCAAACCCAGGTCTCTGGGACTCGCTTCCAGCGCCTTAACCGCTACACCACCGCGCCGCGCATACTGTGCAATTGTGTGCACCTTTAGGCATGCGTGTATGCATAAAGATGGCAGTGCACTGTGGCCAATACTGCTGAATCAATATCAATTGAGCAATATCACTTGAATCATAAACTATTTAGATTTGATTCAAATAGAAAAGTATTTGCAGTTTTGTTGATGAGGTATGTGAAAATAGTGAAGTAACATTTTGTTTGTGTCACCATTTATGGTACCTGTATCTATTTTTGTCTGTGTTGCTCCAGAAATCACGACTTATTTACTGTGAGCGCTGTAACGCGCTGCTTGCAATAGTTTTAAGAGTTTTATTCGTTTAGAAAAAAAGAACGAAGACAGACGCGGATCCGGGGGAGGGAGGGACGACAGCAGCGACCGCAGGGGTCGCGACCGGTCAAATCGTCAATCGCCGGGGGGGTTCGATCGGGCGGGATTGAACAATAACAAGGGAAGATGGGGTGGTGATTCGGAGAAAAATAATTCAGAGGAGAAAAGGGGTAATGTGCCTTTTTATTTTGTATTTTCAGATTTTAAAATTGAGCGTGTGTGGATATTAATAATTTGCGTAAAGGCCAATTGGATTGAAGCTCTGATTGTATGTTTTTGTGTTGTTGAGTTGAACTTTGCCGCATGAACGTTAAAGCGCTTTTTTTTAAGAGGAAATTGGTACGTTAAATGATGCATGGGACGTGGCTGCGAGTAGGCAAATTATTTATTCATTTTACTACTCTTTGATACCTATTATCATACTATTGGTACTGTGAAATGTAAGTGGTTGTTATTGTTACTAATTATATAAGATTCTACTCGTTGATTTGGTTGGTTTATGTAGTGACAGTAAAGTTCACTACATGAACCAACCAAATCAACGAGCAGAATCTTACATAATTAGTAATAAGTAATAGTAATAAAGTTATATAATAATTATTTCAAATTATATAGTAATATAATTAGTAATAAGTAATTAGCAATAATTAATTATAATCTTATATAATAGTAAATGTAAGTGGTTGTAGCAACCACTTACATTTCACAGTAACAATAGCATGGTAATAGGTAGCAAAGAGTAGTAAAATGAATAAATAAATTGCCTACTGCAAAGTTGTAGCTTATGTAGTTGCAGCTGTGGTTGTAGGTTCGAGTGGCAAAAGAGACGAAGTTCTTACTTTGGAACAGATTAGGGTAACGTTGTCTTTATATATTCTTTCTGCCTTACGGATCTGTTAATATTTTATTATGTAACTATCTTGCGCAGTCTTCATTCAATTTGTAATATGATTATTAAAGGCAATAAAAATGTGTTTAATTTTACTTTAGGATGCTCTAAAAAGAATTTTCTTTTGGGTAGTGTAGTTAATTAATGTCTGTTTTTATAGAAAGAAGCACGATGCAGTGTGCACAAGCCACTGGCGGATAATTCTGGCCAACCCTGTATTATAGGATCAGAAGGGTCGATGATTGGGTGCCCGTTGTAGAGCTGACTATTTTTGGCTCTCCGTGTAGAAGCTGATATTCCGTTTTGGTGCTAATATATCTGGCACACTATGGGGTCAACTATTTCTGGCTCTCCCTGTAGGACCATGCTAATACTAATACACTACACGCGATTTATGTTTGACTGAATCTGGCGCCCCCTGTAGGCGCAGAAGCGCCGAGGTTTCATGTTGCGAGGCGCGAGAGAGGCGGAGGAGATGGAGCGTCGTCACGCGATGGAATGGGAGCGTCAACGCGCCGAGGCAGAGCAGATCGCTCGCGAACGACACATGATCCTGTACGATCAGCTTTTTTTGTGTTTTGTCAGTATTTGAATAACATATTATTTTGATACCGAATGCAGTGAAATCTATGAAAATGTGCTTTGCTGCAAGCTGGCCGCAGAAATTAACTTTTTTAACTGGTAGAAGGTTTATTCTCGCTTTTGGGTGCCTCTAGATGTTTTTGAAATACTTGCGTTTGAAATGCGAGCTTTTTGACTTCAACTTTTCAAAGGCAGCATTCTCCGTTTTCAACCACAACATCTGACTGGGCTTTAGATATTGAGTGCAGATTGTCCTGCCAGTGAATGTTTTGCAATACTCGTGTTGATGAGCAAAGCGTTGCTGTTGATGAACGAAGCGTTGCGGCCGAGTGGTCTACGTCGTTGGCCTCGGTTTACAAGTGTGCAGTTGTTGGTTTGAATCCCAGTCGCGGCAAAGATTTTGAGTCATTTCGCGCACCCTTGGCAAAGGTGAATTAAATTTGTCGGCTACAAGTGTTCTTACAATGCCTACCTTTCTACGGTGGAACCACCATCAACGACTATCATCTTGTGCCCTCTCCCCGTTAATGGTACAACAAAATATTACAATAGAGTGACGGCATGTGTGTTTCAGACAGGAGAAGCAGAGGTTGGCTTTGGAACGCATGCAGGCGGAACGAGCGCGTGCGCTGCTGGAACAGCGACAGCGCGCGGAACGGGAGCGCCTGGAGCGTCAGCACGCCCTGCAGCAGCAGCAGCAGCTGAAGCAGCAGCAGCAGTTGCAGCAACAGCGAAACGCAACACAAATGGACCGCACAAGACCGATGGACCATGCTTGGTCAACGGACCCTGATAGATCCATGGACCGTGAAGCCAGGCCCATGGACCGCACCAGGCCATCAGACCCTGCTTGGCCTATGGACCATACCAGACTCGGGGACTATGCTGGGCCCATGGATCGTGCCAGACAAGTGAATAATGCCAGATCTATGGACCAAACCAGGACCATAGACCGTGCCGGGCCATCGAAGCCTGCTTGGCCGGTGGACCATGCCAGATCTATGGACCACAGCAGACCCATGGACCACAGCAGACCCGTGGACCACAGCAGACCCATGGACCACAGCAGACCCATGGACCATAGCAGACCCATGGACCACAGCAGACCCATGGACCACAGCAGAGTCATGGACCACAGCAGACCCATGGACCACAGCAGACCCATGGACCACAGTGGACACAGTGCTGCAGTCACAGGCTTTAGGTGAATGCCGTGTATAATGATGAATATATGAGCAGTATGCTGGGTCCATTTGTGTGAAACCATGCTCATGGATGCGATTGAAGATGCAAATGTTTTCGATAGACATTTGAGGTTCAGCTTTCTGGTTCTTATTATCTTTGTAAATTTGAGCATATAGTGAGTAGTGTGGCTTTAAAAAAAATAAAATGATACGTAATACATACTAGGTAAGTTTTTTGTGGCGCTGTAAATCTATTTTCTTTCACGGTTTTCCGAATTTTACCTGAATTCTGCCCCTGCTGTAACTACTGCTTACTCAGCCAAAAGGAGAATAGATCTGCAGCCCAGAGCTCTGTGAGCGAGTCATTAAAGGCGAGTAAAGAAAGCCCTTCTAATATTTGAATATTGTGTGTTAGTATACCCGGTCTATAAGCTCTTCCCCCCCCCCCAAAAAAACAATATTTGTATTTATCTTCCAGCAGTGGTCAACGCATGGATGGAAAGCGGACTCAGAGCGATGCCGATTTTTGGAGCGGGGAAGTGGGGGGAAACGGTGGGCCGGCCAAACGTCCGGCAATTGTCGATCCCGATCCGTCACCCATGGACAGCTATGAATATGCACCCGCCGACAGGTGGGGGGGGTTTCAACGATACTTATTTTGAATTCTTAGTGATTTTACAAAATGCCTTAATTTGTATTTTGTATTTTTTTGTTCACCGGTATTTTAAAATGATATTTGAGTGGAGTTGTGGAATCTATTTCTATTAATTGTTCGTAATTGTATGAATCGGCAAAGTATTTGTTTATGTTTATTGCAATGTGTGTGAAGCCTGCGATTATTGTATATTTTTATTTGCCATTGCGGATCGTAGCTTCAAACCAAAGCGTAATTTTCATAGTACGTAGATGCTAAATAAAGATTACCATTGACATTTATTGTATGACGTCGTATACAAAACGCCTAGTTGTATATTCATGTACCGTATTTAAGTTATTTTGTAGTTTTGACATCTGACGTCACGTACCGATCGCATGCAGGCCTCGGTGTGAGGAGTATTGACACTGTGAGATTGTTCTGTCAGTTACGGAATGGAAGATTCTTCTCTTGGAGGTGTCGGCAGTTTGTACGATCAAGTCATGGGTTACGCGAGGTACGGTGTCTCTGCCTCAGCTTTGCTGCTCAAGCCTCGCAGAGGATAAACTTGAATCGTGACGAATCTTGAATAGCAAAAATAGCAGTTTTATTTCTCTAATGCTCAGTTGCGCAATGAAGAGTTGTAAGTCATCTGTTCAATCGACGCAGTGAGATGTTGATTAGTTTTAATTTGCCCAAAAAATCTAATTTTTTAGGACTTCCCATTATAATAGCTTCTGCAGCTTTATGTTTGCTGCATGTAATTTTAGCAAGCTTTTCTGATTTGCCAAAATTACATGCACCGAAAATTTCATGTTTTGCATTAACTTATTGTAATTATTGGTAAGAAAGGCATCCACGTATATGCTGGATTTGCTATAAAAAAATTGTATATCGCTAAAATTTCTAACCTTTCCACCGTCCAGGGAATCGGACATGAACGTTTCCGGGGGGAGCGCAAATTTGAGTGGAGGGAGCCGGGGGGGTCAGGACTCTTGGTCTGGCGTCAACAGGGGCAACCCTAGCCACGGGCAGGAGCCCCCGGGCTCGTTCAGCAGGGACGGAGGGATGAGGCCCCCCGGGGGAACAGTCTCCGACTCGACGGCCTCCTTCAACGCCAAGTCAGAGTGGAAGGCGATGCGCTCGGGGGAAAGAGGTGAGCGGAGGAGGGGGGTGAATTTAAGCTGAATTGATTTTTTTGTTAAAGGCTCTCCTTCTATTTCAAGCATGACAGGCTACAATAATGACCCTGGGTTACATTTGGCGGGTAATGCAGGTTAACCGCAGGCTGTTGCAGGTGTTAGCTCACAGAGACAAGGTCAATTATATAATTGTCAATTGAGAGAAAATGATTTGATTGAATAGCGTGTAAGTACGAATAACTATGATGATTCAAGTGAGAGAAATGGAAGGAATTTAAGCTGAATTGATTTAGAGCAAAGGATTTGATCGAATGGCATACTATGACGGCATACTAAGGCTTCAGCTTAGAACTGTATGAGAATGTGTGCTATGGAAACCTTTTGATACATTATTTACATAATGGTTTGTTTTTCGTTTCATGCTGAATTCTGCAAACTTTCAATCACAAATTCCAGGCGTTAAATACATTCTATTGTTGCGGCAGTTCCTTTGCATGGTTCCGGCGGAAACGTGTCTGGAGCCGGCTCTGGCCAATGGCCATCGTCGGGGGGCGACTATGGACAAGGGGAATATGCCTACACCACCCCAGCCGGTTGTCTCCCCAGCCCCCCGCGCCCCCCCGTGTATCCCCCCCGCCCTGCTGCCAGTCAGCCTCAGCCCCGTGTGACGGCCCCGAGGTCCAGCGTTCGACCCCCGGGGCCCACAGGAGGGCCAGTTCGCCCTCGGTGGCCCACAGGTGTGGAGGCCCCTCGTGGCCCCAGGCCTGTTGCGAGTGGCCCCCGGCCTGTCACGAGTGGCCCCCGGCAGCCCGCTGGGGGAATTGGGCCAAGGCCTGCTGGGCCTCCAAGAGCCACAGGCTCCTACGGCGGGCCACCGCAACCAACGCGTAAAGCCCTTCCACCGGCTGGGTACGAGAATTACGGTGGATACGGAGGATACAAACCAGCACCAGCTACGGACCAGGGGGCGGCGTATGGGAGTCAGCAGTACGAAAGCGGAGAGGACTATGGTGCGTCGGGCGGGCATGGTGGGGGAGCAGGGGGTCACAGGATGCCCCCGCCATCGTCCGGGCCGGCATACGGGGTGGCATACAATCCTGAGCCGATCCCGGGGGGGGCTAGTTCGTACGATTTGTACTCGCCGGTGGGAGGTCCAGGGGAGGGAGGGGAGTATAACCAGTGGTATTGAGGGTGGCGCATTGGATCAGACTGGGTGCAATTAATGATTGCTCCGTATTCCTTGGTCGAACGCGAATTGACAGTGATTTAAGATAAATAAAACTCATCTGGTGTTGATGTTATGGTGGATTTTGTCATTGGATTACTTTCTCCTAAGTTGCCTAATTTGAGTGCTGTGGTGTTCGTTGGCCTGTGAAGCGAGACAGTCAGAACTCTCAGGCACCGTCGTTCAATGGTGTTATTTGAATCGGGTTTCATTTAGAATCGCCAGTAATGACAAGTTGAAATTTGATCTGAGATCTAGATTACGCTGTTCGATTGGGTCGCGATGTCATTTTTCTGACCTATTTGACTATTGTGACTATTTAGCTTCAACTAACACTCAATCGAGCTACTGGTCAGTTGTTCAATAGAGAATTTACATTATTCTCATGGAAGAATGTGGGTTTGGATGAATTGGATCAAATACAAATCAGGATTGCTACTCCCAGTGTTCTTTTGTATTGATTTGAGTACAGTTTGAGTTTCATAACACTTATTCGCATTGGTTCCATAGTACCAGTTTACAATTTGTAAGCTTTTATTTTCAGAGTTGAGACAGGATGCTACTAGTATACTGTAAAACATGAAATTTTAGCTGCATGTTATTTTCGCGATTATGCCACTCAGAAATTTTGGCTGCACATCGTTTTCACATTTTTGAGGAATGCCCGTTACATACAGCTTCTGCAGCTTTATATTGCGCGTGTAATTTTCACGCGTTTTAGCGATGCACAATTTGCCAAAATTACATGCGAGCGAAAATTTCATGTTTTGCAGTATGGCCTATTTCTCCTGATCCTTGTTTGACAGAGACGATACATGCAGTTCGTGGTAGCATCAGTTTGTACTTTGGGAGCTTTTCTTGTGAAAGAGTTCAGACATGTTGCGACTGGCATACGTATTTGATGTCATTATACAGACTCGTTTTAAACATGCGTGCAATGCGTTGACGGTAAAACTGGATTTGGTTTTTTCTTTTTCTATGCATCGAGTTTGATGCGTTATTTTAGTTTCTGTGGCATATTTTTATTTACCTTTGGATGTGGTTTTAAGTATAGTATAGTATTCAGTTGTTTAGGTTAAGATGAACTTTGAAGGAAAGAAGATGCATCAATGTATTCTGGAAAAGATAAACAACTGCTGTTCCTGCTACGTGTGTTAGCTTTTCATCTGGATAGACCCATTTAATATACGTAAAAATTAATTCATAATGTAGGCTGAAATAAAAATAGTTCTAGTGTGCCGAAACCTGGGGCCTATTACTCAAAACGTCCCTAAATTTACGCCTAAACTTAATCATAAAAAAGATTTGAAGGAGATTAAATCCAACCGCCGACCGCCGTGACATCATTATTTGATCTATTGCAGAATGGCGCCGTGGCGGTGAAGAGTTCAAAATAACAGGCTAAAATTAGCGTAAGATTTGCTTAAGAACTTTTTAAGATTAAAATTTACGTAAGATATTTTGAGAGAGAGGCCCCAGGTGAATATAATTCATTTTTTCAAAAGTTTGGCAATCCTTTAAAACGGTGGGAATTTTGCGAATCGACAAACGCGCAAAAAATTACATACGCAAAAATAGAACTGCAGAAGCTATAAATTATAAAGGGCTGTCCTTAAAAAACAGAAGACTAAGTGCAGCAAAAATTTGAGAGAGGCACAACCACCAAATAACACGCAGCAAAAATTTCATATTTTTCAGTATGTTCTAAATGCCATGCCTTACCAACGCCGGTATCTATTAAGGCAGCATGTAATACCATGAGAAATGTTAGATGTAGGCCCACGAATGAAGTTGGTGCAATTATCTAACAAGATGACTGTGCTCATATGACAATCATTATTAATGCAACAATAGATTATATCAACCGCATAATGTTACAATGCACCGCGTTAAATACAATATCAATACTGCGATACAGAAGTATGTAGAATTCGCGCGCGCATGAAATTCGAACATTACCTATATTGTAATTTGCCTTTTCGATAGGTCATGAATAGCAACTAAAATTACACGTTTAGCAACATCAATGTATTCTGGAAACAATAACTAAGCACCTAATAAATAATGTAGCCCTACAATAGGCCTTCTAACGTGCATTTTTTGCGGAACAAACTCCCAGCCTATTGCAACACAGTTTTTTCAACTATTTAGGCCTACCGTTAACACTGATATTTCTTCAGTTTATCGCTAACATACTTATTTCACTTAGTTCATACTTCATAGCTGACACAAGCGTAAGGGTTAGCCCTGATAAACCATGCATAACGTTACGGCTTCTTCTTCTATAATAGGCGCAGTGCAACCGCTCAGCCTTTAAAAACTGTGTGGGCCTATAGGCCTATGCCGCCATAGTCGATTCAAACACATATGCCACGCCTGCCCGACGGCCGTTTCAATCCAGAGTACAATTTGCTTGCAAAACTGAACCAATGCAAACAGTTATTTTCATTCAGTGAACAATAATTGCCGAAACGATGATTTCATCCACTTCATTATTCTGTATATTCAGTGGTTTGGTTTTTGTTTAAGGATCGTGTGTAGCAACGACGACTGTTACAGTCCGGTGCTGTGAGGAGGGCCACGCACAGAGCCGCTCCTCCGTCTTTAGTCGCCTTTAAACGACTCATCCCCTGGGAGCTCTGGGCTTCCAGCCAATACTTTGTTTCCCGGCCTGCAAGGGCCGTGATTCAGTGATTCATCGTGGCGAAGACTGAATAGTAAAACTTCCCGAAGTCGTCGACGCCTCCGAAACATTGTCCGTCTCCATGCGACTAGAGACTGGGGACAGCGGTTCCCTGCCCCCCACCCTCAGCGGCCCCCTCGACCCTCCCCTCATTCTACCCTCCCCACCCCTGGACGGGTATCGCTGCCCGGATGGGTGTCTATGCGCATCATGCAGGGACGGATATTTATGTGCTTCTTGCGCACTTGGCTGTCTATGCGAACTTTGCATGACGGGATATCTCTGCGCATCCTCTCCCGACAGATATCTATGAGCATCCGGCATGGTTGGATATCTATAAGCACCCTGCGTAGATGGATACTTTTGCGCATCTTGTGTATACGGGTACTCAAGCGCATCTTGCGTCGACGGATATCTATGCGCGTCCTGTGAGCTCGGATATCTATGTGGCGCGGTCGGATACTTATGCACCGCTCCTGCATCGCAGTTGCCTGATTCCTTCGCGCCGGCCCTTTGTTGTCGTTCCAAAGAAGCTGAATTAACCTCATGCCTCGGAGTCCACACTGCTGTTCCAAGCTCACGCATAGGATTTGGTAGCCGATACTCCGAGCCCAATCCTCCATTTATCTCTCTAAATCTCCCCCCATCCGCCGCGTTATTTCCATCGCCATTCCCGCGCAAAATCGAATCGTTGCATTCTCCGGTCACCGAATCCTCCGCGCAACCTGAATTTCCCCGTGAAACACCGCTCGGGTTTTCATCAAAATTCCCCGAAGGGTAAACCCTAGCGGATTGCGGGGAAAACCCCTGGCGCCCTTTGGGCATGAAGGTTGTCAGCGTCCGGCGGTGGTCGTTTGTCGGGCATCGCTCGCCGAGAGGGCACTTGGAGGAGGAGGGGCCTCGGGGGGCCCTTGGTGAGCAGGGGCCCCCTAGTGGCGGTGGAGCGGAGTTTGAAGAGGGGGGGTCGTCCTCCTCGCCGCTCTGCCCCCTCCCGCTGTCTGGGTTGGACAGATCGGTGGTGGTGGCGGAGACGTCGTCGAGGTCTGAGGGGGGGCGGGGTACTATGCAGGGGCCTCGGAGGCTCACCTGCAGACAAAACGATCATTTTCTTATTATTGGCTGATTGGTACATCGAATAAACGATTAAAAAATAGACTGTTGTTGAGGCCTCCGATACTATCTATTGTCAAGCAACTCGAGTGATATAGCAGGACATGATGAAGTGTTTAATTTAGCAGATATTGCCCGTACTGAGTGATAGATAATCTATTTCAGTCAAAAAAGCAAACAAAATGCAGCTAAAAAGGAAACGAGCAGCATCATAAATTATAATGAACAGCAACAGACGACTAAAAAATGTTGGCACACAATTGATTTTGGAACTGTTGGCACTGTTGCCAGGCTTTCAAACCACGTGACCTTTCCATAATCTCTGAGTTATAAGCTAATACTGAGTCGGAGTTGTTCAGTGAAAGTTATTTCGATAATCGTGGAGCAACGAGTTCTCGTCTTGCGTCACAGTTGCCTAAAATGAGACTTTCTCACTTGAACTAGTATTCTCGCCCTTTCTTACCCCTTACAAGCCGGGAAACAAAGAATTGGCTTGAAGCCCAGAGCCCACAGGCGAGTCGTAAAAGGCGACTAAAGATGGGAGAGCGGTTAGGCTATTTGCTTTGTAAAGCCGCGGGGCCGAGGCGCTGAACGGGACTGTAATAGTCTTTTTTACTACACACGGTCCTTAAACTTTCAAAACGAAAAGCATCGCCCTTTCTTTAGTGCCATTTCTTCTGAGTGTATCATAAATGTCACGCCCTTGCCTCGAGTAAGTGGCCGCAGTGAAGACCGGCGAGAGAAGAAGACTTTATTTGTTCGAACACGTCGCTTGATAAATAGCGCCGCCGTCAATTTATGCAAAGCAGGGGATAACGCGTCTTTCTTCACCGCCCGATTTACGAGACTGATTTGTATTCAATGCTAAACCTCGGACAGTGCGCGAGATAGGCTACAGCAATGATGCCGGAAGACCAGATGCAGGGGAGGCCTCAACCCCGTGTTAGGGCGGCCAATGGGAGTGAACTCTTTTCATGCTTTCAAACCATATCTCCATAATATATCCCCATGATATATCTCCATAATATATCTCCATAATATATCTCCATAATACTAAAGACAGGTCTTATTTTGGCCAAAATTAGGCTATCACTAATCTAACTTGTCCGGTGACTTAACTCTTGCCATAAGAGTTCGTCTGAAATGAGTCTGATTTGTTCAGAGAGCACAATCTACTAGATAATATTATGTCAGACCTAACCCTACTTAGTGTTTCTAATAGGAACAAAAATATTGAACCTTTAATCGTTTACTGACATTGAAATATAAAAATATGGTACTTAATTTGTTCTATATTTTAAAGACAACTTTCACAGAATACCAATTCACTGTGTGTAATTTCAACCTGTGAACATTTTTTTTAAGTATCCGCATTCACAGAAGGTGGGAGTGGGAATTGAGATCGGAAAGAAAAGACATAACGGCTTGAATTCACAAGGGGTAGGTCTACGGTAACTGCAGTAACTGCAACACCTGCAGACCGGGGAACAAAGAATTTGCCTGCAGCCCAGAGCTCCCCGGTCATGTCGTAAAAGGCGACTAAAGAAAAGGGGGAGGAGTTTTGTGCCGGATGTCTTGCACAGAACCGGAACGTATATAGCCTATGTGTGCTGACACACGGTCCCTAAACTACAAAAAAACAAAAAAAACTGCAGCAAACTGCAGTCATCAGTTTCAGAGCATTCTCCTTCGACCGTCGTTTCATAGGCCTACGCTCCTCGGGTGCCACGTTACAAACCCTAATGGAGTCAGTCTTATTATAATAAACTGGACCTCTCATGGGATGTTAGGGTTAAACCTAAGCGTTCGAGTCTTACACGATAATTAAGTGAGATAATAGATCAAGGACATTTATTACTGACTAACCGCAGTCGATGCTGCAATGTACAGGCGAAAAAATAGCAAAAAAGCGAGGGACTAAACGGCGACTATTTGAAGACCCAATCCTGTCACAGCTAACCTCACACCTGGGTTGTGGGCCTGTGGGTTACTGTAGTCCTAGTCTTTAAATTACACAACAATATTTTCAAAATCTGAATGACACTGTGACACATACTGAATCCTAGCTCTATTCCATCCTTCTATCCACAAAGCATGTATGCCAAATTGTTTAAAATCTGCTTCGGGGCCCAGCCTCTGAAGCCCCCCCGCCCCCCTATCCACTCTCCCCTTCTCTGAACCTCTGCCGTAAGTGAAAAGATGTTCCGGGAACAACTCGCTGATGTCAGTAAAGTAGAGCCAAGCATATTCATCAATAATGGGCCAATTAACATCATAGAGAAGCGCCACTAGTGACTGAGATAATTACTACTGACAAGTTAATTATTATTCCTGCTGATGAAAGCTGATTAAGCCGTTACAAGGTTTGTTTGCCTCTCCTCACATGATGCTGCTGTTTTTATTTATCGCTCAAAAGGCAGGATCCGGTAGCAAGCAGACAATTAGCTTCATCATCAAATGTTCTCAGGAAGATCTTTTCCCAAGCTTCAAATATGGCATTTGAGTCCACGAGAACTAATGGGTAATTAGGTTATCAGTGTGTCTTCGTAAATATTACAAACGGATACAATTATGTAAATAAGTTAGGTTTACTTAATTACCAACAGAAGAGCTTACCAAGCGCCCTAAATAATGAAATTAACTGTTTACATTATAGTAGTTTCTAAGCGTAGGATGCAGTTTGCGTAGCCCAAGCTTATGCCCCCCCCCCCTCTCCCCCTCCCCCCCATGTGCACGATCCAAAAAGCATTCACTAACCCGAGTAGATTATGTGTTCCGACAATAGTTGCTACTTTGCTCAGCTATTGTCCATAAATTTGTATGAAACTTGTCTTTTTCTAGCTACATGTGACATTGAGGAGTGCAGTTATGGAACAACCAAAGACTAAGGACGGAGTACAGTTAAGGAACAACCAAAGACAAAGGGCGGAGTACAGTTATGGAACAACCAAAGACTAAGGCCCTTATTTACATCATATCACATAACTACATAATATGATATAAATATGCTTCCACGTTCCAACCTGCACAGTATCCGCACGACAGGGTGCAGCAGCAGCAGCAGCTGAAGCCGCAGCAGTGGTGTTGGTCAGTCTCCCGTTGCTGTACCGTGGAGGAGACAGCTTCATCTCGTTTGTGTGACTCTTCGGCTCGTTTGTGTAGAGATTCATTGAGTTGAACGGAGACTTTGTGGAGCTGTCATCCTCCTGCAGACTGCCACACCTGCTCTGTATCCAGCGATAACAATAATGGGATTAAACTAACATTCCATTCGTTATAATTCAATGCGAGGGAGCGGGGGGGGGGGGGGGGGGGGGTAGCAAAATTGACCCTAAATGTGCGTCACTGAAAAATGACGCAAAATCTGAGATAACTGATGCCAAAAACTGACTCTTGAAACGCTGTCTGCAGGATAGGGAATGGAAGTTAGGACTAGAAATGTTGAAGTCGTCTCATTTTTGCACGACAGGGATTTCACTCAAAAAACTGGAGAGTTGGCCCAAATATTTTATTGATCCGTATACAAATTTGTGTATAATGCACACGCGTAATGATACATTCAACTGCTCTCAGGAGTCCCGGCCCTGTGCAGGCCTATCAAAAAACGAAACCATCCAACGCCTATGGTAAAAGGAGCGGGTTAGAAAAACGAAAGAAAATCGTATTTTGCTTATAATATCACTTCGTTTATTTTGTATTCTTTGATTATCTTAATGCTGATAGTTGTGTGATCAATATGACATTTTGTTGAGTTGGCGAACAAACTTTCACTCAATTTCACATGCCAAGTGGCATTCGCCTTCCTGCCCCCTCTGACAAAAAAAACCAAAGCAAGATGCCACGGAACGCTAAAGCCTCTCCCTTTCACGCCGAACAAGGGGCGTCCCTAAACCTCGGGGGTCGCTTAAAGGTAATAGCTTCGAACTGGCGGCTGCTGATAACGCTCGGATAGCATCAATGCAGGCAGGGCGGGCGGTCAATCCGTGCACCATTTTTTCAGGCCTGAATCTGATAGCGGCTCTGTGCTCATTGCGGCTTTGATTCAAATATGAAAGAAAGTTACCAGTCCAGTGCCGTTACATATTGTGAGAATCTCAAACTAGATTATTTAGATCATGACAATAGCCTATAAATTGTCAAATGACTATAAACAAGACTATGAACACGCACAATTTTCCCCTCAAATTGATGGAAAAATGGTTTAATTTAATCAGTTGCAGAATTGTCGTCTTGTCCGATATGAAAGACTTTAGAGCTTAGTCTAAATTTCTAAATTTTCCACAGTTACACTCGGTTAAATCCTATGCTATGACATTGTAGATGTACGATCACAATTTTTGCTACAGGGCGGCGCTATTGACATCGCAGTGCATCTCAAATTTGTTAATCTACACAAAAAAATTTATTTTGGTAACGTTAGAAAACAAGTTAGAATAGAATAAATGCAACGCACGTGCTGCCATTCTTTCAATCGAAAAATGCATGTACTTCAATCGCGTTATATTGCTTGTACAAGTAAGTTCCTATATGACAAACTATTGCTTGTCAAAGAATTACGGCAAGCTGCTGCTGCTGTATTTACACTATAATATTCTGCTCAATAAAATTTTAAATATCACAATTGCCCGCTTCAAAAATTGAATCAAAGACATAGCGCGAAAAGCCGCAGTCTATCATCAGCCCAAAACAATTTCATTCATTCCCATTTATCGCTGCCATTATTGCCGCACAAAATGATATCATATGGCATTGCAATGCAATAACTCCTTCCACTAAATAGGTGCAACGCACTCGGAAAGCCTCAGCTAGTTCTTAAGCCGAACACAGCCCTGCAGTAATGACACCCTTTGAGAGTCCGGTCGTGTATCGAAATAGTCTCTTAACAACAGGGCGTTCGTCCATTCGAGACGTCTCACTTCTATGGGGACAATTAATTCGCCGCAGCCGGATGGCCGGCTGCATTAACCAGTCATGCCGGTGCTGGGTATTTATCCCTAGATTCTGGGATATTTAGGTCATTTCTGGATCAGCTTTTAAAAGAAATATCCAAATATCTGATTCTTTTTATGAAATGACGCATTTTATAATGGAAGCGGGGTATTTTTTGTCAAAAAATTGCAATCCGGGTATTTTGCTGACCGAGATACCCAGAATCTAGGTATATTCCATTTTCGTTCAATGGCCTCACTGGTAGGACAGTATCGTACTTGGGTGCCTTTATGATACCGCGAGTAGGTCGCGGCTTGTGAATCCTATCATGGTGAATTGAAGGACCATTTTGATACGTCGGCCTAACATAGACTGGGGTGACTCTAAGTATGTAGGTGTAACGCCAGGGGGCATTTGTCAGGTCTCTAATATATTCAGTTCAATTGGCAGCTGAGAGTTTGATGTGGGATTAGGCGTAGAGAGGCCTATAGGTCATCATAGTCATTAGGTCAGCCAGCCTATCAGTGCAATAAGATGACTAGCCTATGATCTAATAATTATCAATTTCAATGTGATTGGTTGCTGAGATATTGATTTAATTTTTTTTTTAAATACTCTCTATATTGAACAACTGTGTAGGGTTAAATTTTTTTATGTGCAAATCATACGAATTATAATGTACCAAGCTACAACCAAGTGTACGAACAAACTGTACGAAAAGCGTACAAATAAAGCAAACCAAAGCGCAAGATATTTCACTTTGTAGGCAACCATATTGGATTTCGCCGAAAAACTTAGTTATTAAAACCGAATTGGTTGTTAAATTACAGTAAGGCCCTGGTGAGATCCGTGGAAGCAGAGTGGCATTTCTTGATGGGGTCGAGAGGATTGAACCCCCCTAGCTCAATGGGTGAACCCCCGACCCCCGAGCTCTTGATCGGCGAAAAAGTGTACAATTTCAGAAAAAAAATTGTGGCTTTAAGGGGTTATTAGAGAGTAACATGCGTGTTAATTTGATCCCCCTCTCTCTGAGAAAAATTGTGTCCATACCGTAATAAGCGCTAGATCTTCAATATCCGCGACTTCTAATCCCATTTTTAAAATGATCTATCCATAATCATAATTATTACTTTTCTAAGATTGAAAATCACGTTTCACATATGCAAGTCAGGCCAACGCTGCTTTCTATTATCATTCAAATTGCATTAGGGTTAAATGTGCGTTTCAAATGTCGCACTGCACAGACATGCAAGTATGGGCTAATTACAGAACGAGACGGATTTTAAGTGCAAATATAATTGTCGTTGTTTTAATTGGGAATCATGGTAGCATAAGTCACTGTCATTTTTTGGACGATTTAAAGTGCAGCCTACCAGTCTGCTGCAAATTATAAGCATTACCAACATTATAATTGCTTATCAGCAGTACTGGCTTGCTCTTATTATAATATCTATCTCTTTTGCGCTATGACAAAATTTAACATAAATAAGTTGTAAACAAAGTTTAGCTGTTATTCGCCAGCAAAACAGACGTTAAATTTGTGCTATCAATTATGCTATATTTTATTTATATATTGTACTATGGGCATTACTAAATAGGATTAAAAATTTCTACTGCGCTTTGAATAAAATTTCATTAGATTCTCAACAGGCGACCATTCTACATCTGTGTTTAGCTCCAATCTCAGACATTTTTAATCCATCAAGGAAATTAATTTCCTAGGCTGCATGCGTTCGAGCAGTAACACGATAGGAGCACTTTCACTAACACCCGGGCAGACTTCTACAGTACTTTGCCTAAATGAAACCATGTCTGTCTCCAGAATATCAATAAATCTCAGGGGAAATTTGAACAATAAACAGACTGCGCGTTGAAACATGACCGCATGATTCACCGTGGAGTGCAGAGGGTAAAGAAGAAAGGAAATGGCTCAGACATTAGATTCTTGAAGCGTTTCTTCATGCGAAAATAAAAAGGTTCCTCCGTTGTACAAAACTTGTATGCAAATGATGAAGAGCTTATGAAAGCTGAAAGAGCTAAATATTTCCTCAATTTGACAAACAAAATTTATTTTGTTAAAGAATCATAGTTTTTGATAACTACCGTACTCATTGTCATAATTATGACTCCAAAGTGTCCAACAATTTCACATGTCAAATATTACATTGCATTGCATTCAGATTATGTCAATGACACAGTAAGTTGATGGGCTTCATTCTTTTGGAATTGGAGAAAACAAATGAAAGACAAAATTTGTTAGATGAATGTGCCCAATAGAAAGATACATTCGGGAGAAGGAATCCGACGGTTTGAGGGAAACTATTCCGATCAAGACCAATATCAGCCAAGGTTAAACTTCAATTTTTGCAGCCCCCTCCTATGGCTGAACAGGTTAGAGCATCCCAACTTTTTTTTTCATAGTTACATGAAAAATGCAGTTACTTCAGCAAACGCAGCATCCAAAGAAATGTTGCAAAAATTCATGCAGTTATAATTGACAAGCCCATTCAGCTACGCCCTTATACCCTCAGTTTGGCCCGTTCCGTATTATATCGTCTACCAGGATACTTACCCTTAGTTTTGTCCGTTCTGTACTGCATGGTGTATCAGTACACCTACCCTTAGTTCTGTATTGCATAGTGTTTCAGTACACTTACCCTTAGTTCCGCTCGTTCCGCCGCCGACACCGCCCCCTCCCTGGACCGCGATAAAGATCCGCCCCCGTCGCATCCATCGAAGCAGCACCCCTCCGCCGGATCCAAATCCGTGCAGCACTCGTCGTCTATCCGCGTGCCGTAGTAACTAATCTCCGCCGCCGCTCCACCCGAATCCCGCAATCCACCGCGCTCGTCCACCGCAGCGGCGGACAAGTACACCGTCTCCTGCCCGTTCTCCCCGTACCCCTGCACTCCCTTCCTCGCCCCCCCCTGCCCCCCGCCCCTGCAGCGCTTAACAAAAATTATCGCCGCCACCAGCATCACGACCAAGGTCATCGTTATCGCACCGAGAGCTATGATGATCGTTTGGTGCGAGCCAAAGTCCAACGTCCTAGCAAGCCAGCCGCTGTTGGTAGTGGTCAGCGAGAGTTCGGCGGCCAGGGCGGCAGAGTCGTTGACGGTGACGGACAGTATGGCGTTGGCGGAGAGGGGTGGGGTTCCCTGGTCTGAGACAGTGATGGCCAGACGGAAGGTTTGGGGGTCGCAGGAGCGAAGGGACTGGGAGACATATAGGGCGCCGTTGAGAGGGTCAATTTTAAAGTATTGGGGACCCTGAAAATAGATGAAACTGTTCTTCAAAAACCTCCTATTCTTCAAATATTGGAAGATGTCTCTAATCCTAATGAAAAAATATCATGCCCTAATAAATAAATACCTGCTATCCCTGCCGGTTGTAGCTGCTGGTGTTTATCAGATGGTGGTTTTTGACGTTTAAAACAGAGCGTAGTAATGAAGACTATTACAGTCCAATTCTGTGCGGAGGGTAGCGCATAAAATCGCTCCTCCATCTTTAGTCACCTTTAACGACTCGCCCGGGGAGCTCTGGGCTACAAGACAATTTTTATTTTGAATATTCTTAGATCAGCGAAAAAAAGATTTGATAATAGTGGATGAAGTGAATTTGATGTTGAGATCAAATTTAATACCTTATTGGTTTTGCTGCATTACAGTGAAGAAAATGATCAAAAAGGCTTCAAATAGCGCAATCTTGCTAATGAATTTTAAATAAAATGTTCGACTAGGGGTCGCAAAGTCTCAAAGTCTCGAAGTCTCAAAGTTCCAAAGTCCCGAAGTCGCAAAATGCGTTATAACTAAAATATTCAATCATGTAGCTATTGGCAAATATATATTTTCTCAAATTCCAGTGATAACCTAGCATGAATCTGATAAACTCAACGCTCAATGCTCAATTGACTTGTATTAAAATCATTCTAATGCCAAATCATACAATCTCAATATTATTCATGTATACAAAGACTGCATAATATAATTTCTAAAAGCTGTTTTATGTACCACAGTATTTAAACCGAGAAATAAATTTTAAATCAAATGTTAATTTCGAATGAATTTTACTGCAAACGTTTCAACTAGACCCCAACAATCATCAAGCTGTGAATCAGAATAAATCCATTCAAAACCTGTTCCAGGCTGTAGACCAGCTTGGCGTTGAGACCAAAGTCCAGATCCTCTGCGTCCATCTTCGCCACCACATAACCCTTCGGCGCAAAGGTCGAAACCTGCACCGGCGAATCCTCCTCCCTCGGATAACTAACAACCGGCTCGTTATCATTGCGATCTGCCACGTGAATGGTCACACTAGCTGTCGAAGCCAAAGTTGAATTATGAAAATCCACAGCAAAAACCCTCAAGTAATACACTCCAACTCGCTCCCTATCCAGCTCAACTAGCGTAGTAATCCTCCCAGATTTAGGATCGATTTGAAACTCAGCACCCCCCGAGGGTTCGTCCAACCGGAACCGGAAGTCGTCGAACGGCGTGATGTCACGGTCCTCGGCCGTTACGGTCCCGACTTCGGCGGGGGCGGGGAGGTTTTCCAGTACGCCGAAGCTGAAGGCGAATTTTGAGAAAATCGGTGGGCAGTCGTTGATGTTGATGATGTTGATTTTGACAAGAGCCGTGGAGGAAAGGGATGGGGTGCCTCTGTCAGTGGCTATCACTTCGAACTGATACGTTTGCATTAATTCGTAATCGAATTTCAATTCAGTTGTTGTGATTACCCCGCTGTGTGGATTCACGCTCACATAACCACCGGTCTTTTTCGATAGACTGTAAACAATTACGGAGTTGTCGGAAATATCCAAATCGGTCGCAGACACCACAGTAATAACCGTTCCAAACGGAGAATTTTCTGGAAGATCTGCCTCGTAGTGATCATGCAAAAACACCGGCGGATTGTCGTTTTCGTCGAGAATAACAACCCTCAAGTTTTCCTCTGACGTCAAGGCCGGTGTCCCCATATCCATACAGCTAAGCGGCACAAACGTTTCATTTCTGACCTCCCTATCGAGCGTTCCAAGCGTCACGATCTTATAGGTGTTTCTATGCAGAAGCTGAAGTGAGAAATCCGAACCTTCCACTGTACACACGATTTCGCCGTTCGCCCCTCTATCCTGGTCTAGGACAGACACGTAGGCCACAAACGCACCGGCAGGCTGACCTTCTGCCACCTCCGCTGTTTTATTCGCCGCCATAGAGTTGACGGCAATACTCGGCGGGTGACTGTTGACGTCTTGTACATTAACGACAACCCTAGTTGTGCCCATATTGGATTCCACTCCGCCATCTACCGCATTGACGACCAAACTATACGACTCGCGGTAAGACGAATCAAATTTTCTAAGCAGGAGGATCTCACCTGTCGTGGCGTTCACCAAAAAAAGCTCCCCAAAGACGTCTAGTGTTGTAGATGCAAACGCGTATCGTACCAAGCCATTCACGCCTAGATCAGCATCAGTTGCATGTACCGTCACAAGCGCAGAAGATGAATCAATATCCTCCTGTACAGTAACGTTGTAGAAAGGCCTCTCAAACACCGGATCGTTGTCGTTTACATCAGCCACTGTCACGTCAACGTAAACGCTCCCAGAATTCTGCGGATCCCCCCCATCGAACGCAAACAGTCTCAGGGAGTACCCATCCTTTGCCTCGCGATCTAGTTCGCGTTTAAGCACCAGGTTCGGGACTTTGGTGCCGTCGGCGCCCAGGGTGGTCCGGAGCTCGAAGGTTTCGTTGGCGCCCGAGGGGAGGAGGAGGTAGCGCTGGACGGAGAGGAGACCGAGGTCGGAGTCTCGCGCGAGGGGCAGGCGGTAGAGGAGGGCGCCAGGGGCGGCGCCCTCGCTGATGGAAAGTTCGTAGCGCTCCCGGTCAAACCTACAGGGCAGGGTAAATTGGCACATAAAAAAAGTTTGTCTATGCTTCATCAAAATAGTCGACAAAAACGCAACAAAGTCAAAATGTTTCAAAGGTAAAAAATTTCAAATTGCATTCAAGGAGGGACTGGAACGCATTTATGAACATTTTAGTCTCTATCCAGATCTGGGATCTGACAGATTCGCCCACATTTCAACGACTGCTATTTCAAACTGAATGTAGCGAATAGAATTTCAAATTTATTAATGTTGCTATACGCCTACCTCGGAGCGTTATCATTCACGTCCCTCACGTTCACCTCCACAGAGAACACTCTGAAGTGCTCCGTCGGCCGCACCACCGCCACCTCTACATTCAACACACACGCCAAGTGATCCCCGCACTCCTCCCTGTTTATCGCCTGTGTCGACGTCCGTAGCACCCCCGTGCGAGGATCAACGGTAAACCAGCGCTGATGACGACCGGGCAATATCTCGAATTGGAGCTCTGTGTTGGACGGAGATGTGTAGTTTTCCTTCAGGCGGGCGTCTGAGAGAATGCTGGCGATGAAAAAGCCTTGTTCGCGTTGTTCCGGGATGCTGTAGTACAGCTTCGAGTCCGAGGGTTGTTGCAGCACGGTGAAGGCGAGGAAAAACGCGAGGCCGGTCACGGGGCTTGGCATTTTTTGAGTCATCTGAAACACACACGGTAGCTGAAAATGTCTGCAACGAAATCGAGTTCGGCTAGTACCATTACGCCGAGCTTTTCAAGCACGTGCTAAGATCAGGATTAAAATAACAAAACCTATTGGCGGCTGCTGTTATTTTGCAGTGCGACGTAATCCAAGATTGCGCTTCTGTACGAGCCCATTTTGCTCGTCCAAGTTATTCGCACCATCTCAAGTTCTCAACACTGAGAACGGATTGACGCGGCCCTCAGTGTATTCAATGCAGGCTACTTATTACTTAATGAACTTTTGCCCAACTCGCGAAGCTATCAACGCGTAATGCGAAGTCATAAATCCTGAATTTTAAATCACGGGTATAGGAAATACAAAGTTGTTATAAGTCTGGAATATACCGGAG
>JAQIWG010000031.1:0-59013 GCA_034695025.1 Chamaedrilus cognettii | reverse complement strand
AATACTTCCGGATATTGCCGAAAAACGGAATATTCGGCCGAGGCGAATGTCCGAGGCAATTTCCGGTTATGCCCTAAGAGTGATAGCACAAAGTTTTTTGTTGAAAACATCTCTTAAGTTTTTTAATGTTGTAGTGAAACTTTTGGATGTTAGAAAAAGCCTTGGATTGTTAAAGGATTGTTAGCCTTGGAATCCATTGCGAATTAAATTTTTGATTTATTTAGATATTAAAAATTAAATCACTATTATCTTATCATTGTTATTGTCGTGCATGTTGCAGTGAAAGTTTTTGCGGATAAGATCATTGCATTTCTCCTGATGAGACTTGAGCAGCCGAACGAGAAAACTCGAATAGGTGTTCTTGACCTCATGAGACACCTTGTCAATTCCTCTGGTGAGAATCAGACACTCACTGGCGCCATCTTGTAGAATTTACTGTTTATGGAGCCCGTGTTTCTTCTCTCACTCGACTCTGTAGCACGACAATCAGCATCGCAATATTCTCAGAACTCTGTTTTATGCCGCACATTTGGAGCTGGTTATGCTATATACGTTATGCTCATAATCTAACCTGATGCTGTTTTTGATGATGCATTTCGGGTGCTATTGCTAGCGTCGAGAAGGTACATTCAAGTTTTTTACGCATCTTACATCAAGCGGTATTGGTAAACCTTAGGGCCTTTACGCTGGGTTAGGATTAGGGCTAGGTTGCGTTAATTTAACGATTTCGAAATAATACCAGAAATTTTTAACAATTTATTCCTTTGTGTCCTTTTGTAAACAAAATTGAACGCATGACGCCAGCATGTGGTTTCCTCATGACGGAGTGAAATTTCAAACAACATGTGAGTATGTTTATTATTGCTGATTGTATAAAAAGCACTAATGCTGATGGTGTGCACTTTAATGTTTGAAGGGACGGCATTGGATGGCAAGGAGGATCTTCTTCTTACTGGACTAAAGGCAGTTCTTAACGACCAGAGCAACCGGGTAAATATTAGCACTTAATCAAGCACTATTGTATTTGGGTATTTAATAATTGCATTATATGTTCATTTTTGTTAAGCAAAAGTTGATGAAGTTTTATTGTTTATTTGATGCTTAGTCCTTAAGCTGATGACCTTAACTACATGGGCGCAGATTTTATAGGGTTCTCTATCCAACTAGATGTCAATATACGTTTTGCCGTATGATATTGTTTTTGCAAACTCGCTTGATCTGTATCAATTTAATGATGCTGTATTAGTTCGTAAATGGATCATTTTGCGTTATATGAATGTAATATAACATTTATTCAATGGTTTCGCAATGATCACTGGATGGGTTTACTCTCTACAACCATCTGAAATGCTGAAAACATGAAAATATTCGTTTAAAAACGATTTCACAACTTCTTTCTATGCTTGGTCTTTTCTTCAATATTAAGATTTTACTAGAGATTAACTTTGATAATTTCTTGTATTGACGATAAGTGAAGAAGTGTCTGGTTAACACGATCATAGTGATGGGGTACACCACCACGACCAAGTATTGGTTGTTGCTGGGTGAAGAAGTGTCTGGTGAACACTATTACTATACATGTATGTTGTAGCGATGGGACACCATCGCTACAACATTGTCGGTTGTTGCTAGGTGAAGAAGTGTCTAGTTAACACGATTATAGCGATGGGACACCACCGCTACTTGGAGCTGGAGGGAGGTCAGACGATGGTCGAGTTCATCGTCAAACAGTGCTCACTCCAGCCCGAGCCACTCGTGCGTGAATCTCTTCTTCTCGTTTTTATTTGTCTACTTTTATTTGCTCACTATTATTTACTCACGCCACAGCGAAGCGCTGTCGTGTAGTAGTTCGCTGTCGTGTAGTAGGGCGTCGGACAAGGAGTCCGGAGACTTGGGTTCAAGTCCCCGCGCCAGCAACTATGAAACCATGCATTACAGGCCCTTCAGCAAGACTGTTAAACACACAAGTGTTGCTAGCTGTTAACCCCGTGCCAGATAATTATTTATTTGGTTAGCGTCTGGAAGGGCATCCGGCCGTAATAACCCAGCTCCAGCAGTCTTCACCTGGGATAAAATGTCTGACCTGTGCGAAAACATGGACATTGACATAGCAGACGTCAAAAAAGACGGTTTTGCTAGTTTTTATTTACTCACTGTGATGCAGAGCCGTCTACAAGCCGTAGCAGCTCCCCCCCATAGCCCCCAGTAAAGCCCACGTAGTAATTACGGTCACTCTAAAATGGTAACCGTTAATTTCGTTGGCAAAATGCTATTGCTCTGTTTATGAAGATGTGTTTAGCAGTGTTAACTACATGATATATTTGTGTATGATGTAAATGTTGTGTATGACGAAACAGTCACGACAATATCATATATATCGATAGCCTGGTTGTTTTAGTAAGAGATTTTGATGGATGACTTTTAAATCGTAGGGAGTGAAGCGCCCCGTGTCGGATGGAGACGTAGCCAATGAAGAATTGAAGTCTATCTGCAGCAACGTGATGCACATCCTGGCTACGACCATGGAGAATATGGACGGGGTATGTTTTTCAGTATATCGGATTAAAAATTAAGATGAGAATATTTTTATTAGTACCGTATATTATATTGATTATAAATTCAGCTTTTGTTTCTGTAAATAAAATAAATATTTAGAGTTGGATTACTAATTGTATGAATTGAATTTTGATAATTTGTTCATTGTAGAATGTCTGTATCAATATTAAAACGGTGGCATGAGTTTTTAACATCAAAACTGCACAGATTTTTAGACTGAGCGGTTGCACTACGCCTGTTTGAGGAGGAGTTGTGTAATGTGTAACACTACGCGTGTTTTATCAGGCCTAAGTCTGACTTTGCCATTGATTCTAATTTCCACATCAGTTGTGTATTGACGCACGTTAGACTATTTGGAAGTTTTTGCTGTATTACTTTCTTATCACTGTATTAGAGTACATTCCAATGGGGGAGAAATCAGAACTCAGTTCCGAGTTCTGATATCCAATTGGGCTGCAGCAGGGCCAATAGCAGATCAGTTCTCAAAATGATTATAAAATGTGACGGGAACGTACATTTTACTAGAACTCAGTTCTAAGTTCTGGCACAGTGCCAATAGCTCAGTGCCATGGCAACCTGAGAGAACTAAAACATTCCCGTGGGAACGCAGTTCTCAGTTCTGGCCTCTGATTGGTTCCGCCATCATAGAACTGAATCTGACTGCTTTTCCGCCAGTTCTCAGTTTCCGAGAACTCAGTTCTGAGTTCTCGAGAACTGGCTACGGGAACGAGTTTGGTTCTAGAACTGAGTTCTAGCTGAATTCAGAACTGAGTTCTTGGGTCGGGTTAGAACTCAGTTCTGAATTCTTTCCATTGGAATTAGCTCTAGGTCTCACCTTAAAGATCTACTAGATTATAAAACAATGTTTTATCATTTTTTGTTGACTGTTCCCTCGAGCAGTAACGTGTGAGGTTTTGCGACGCGTATCAGGTGCTGTGGCCGTACTTGCTTGAGCTCGTGATGCTGGAGCAATATACACCGGCGGCCGGGCCGCTCTGTCGGGCCGTGGCGAGCGTGGCCGCACGCAAACGAGCGGGCAGTGACGCAGACTATGCCATCGACTTTGCAGTAGCAGGTGCACAGATTATATTGTCGAGTTCATCGGCTACGCCGAAAACATTATGATTTTATTGCAATACTGTATGGTATCCGCACGTCACTCCTTTTTGTTGGTGTCTTTCAGTAAGTACTGGCTTACGTTTTGCTGGCTATCATTTATTTATATTATCTTGAACAATCATTGACATCGACTGCCGTATCTATTAGGCTTTTTAAATCACTAATAATCAATAGCGAGATTGGTGTAGGTCTATTGTTTTTTGGTTAGTAAAATTGTTTATTCAAGAGGATTGTGTAGCCAAATGTTATAGCGGGGTTAGATATGCTAGCGTGTTGCTTGAATTAATTAGTTGGCTTGCTTAAGTTCTGTTTGTTTCCAATATGCTAGAAGCTTTCACAGCTTGTTTATTTGAATCTATGTCATAGTTGACGTTCCGAAGCCTCAAGAGATTCTAGTTCGACTTGTTGTAAGCGAATCATGTTTCTTATTCATTTCCTTCTAGATTCAAGTAAATTAGTGCTTTTTTCTTTCGCATTTGATCTTCAATTGTTGGCTAGTTGTGTTTGTGCAAGTACAAAGGTACGGTATTGATTTAATTAGTATCTACAATTTTGATCATTGCATTTTAATAGTTTTATCTACTAGGTTATTTTTGACCATATTTGCTGTTATTCTGCAACCATTGCTTCCATTATTTGTTTTTTTTTGCTTCCTTATGATTTGCTTCAAATGCTATATTTTTTTGGGCTATTCGCAGGCTACGCTGTGTGCTATTTGTTGAGGTGCTGGCTGGCAACCCCTGTCTTGGCAGCGCATCGCGTGGTCTGCATGCGTTGAATGCGCTGCAAGCCCTCTCCCCCATCATAGGCGCCAGTCTGCCTGACATGTGGGACAAGGTTATTCCCAAACTTGTCAAGCATCTTGAAGGTCAGTGCATTACTGGTGGAAAAAAAAATATGCGTACTATGTTAATGCACACACAGATTATAATTATGTAAAATGTATGCAAATGTGTATGAAAGTAAGAAGATATAATAGTCACTACCGTGGTATATATTCAAATGTAATGTTTACTCGAAGTGTATATTTACAGGGTATGCTATGGTTGCTTCATTCATTATTTGCTCAAAATTTTGTCATGCAAATGGAATTGTAAAGACACTGTTTGCGTGAATACTAAATCACTTGTTGCATTTTCATGCTGTTTGATTTTGCTGCTTAATTTTGCAATTTTAAAGAAGTATATGAAATTTATTGTTTTTGGCAGACAATCAGAAGGAGGGATGGTCGCAGGCTAAATGGGAAGACCTTGTGCTCAAGGTCTATCATTGCTTCCCATGTTTGAACAATATCAAAACGATTGTTGTATGAACTTGCTTCCAGGGGCGAATCCAGCCCGTCATCTTGGGTGGGGCGATTTTGGCTCAAAACCATGATTTTTCCTTTCCGTGCTGAACGCGTGCGGAGGGGAGGTGCTGACAGAATTTTTTTTCATCCCAAACTTTCATCTATTAATTTTTCCCTTTCCTCAATCTTTGGGGGGGGCGATTCACTTCAAAGGCGACAGTCTGGGGTGGACGATTTCTCCTCAAACCCACTACACTATAAATTCACATTTATAAGGAGGGCGATCACCCCTTTCCGCCCCCCAGCAGAGCTCTGGGGGGGGCCATCGCCCCCCCCCTGTGGATCCGCCAATGCTTGTGAAGTTTGTGTCAATCACTAAAGTGGTCTTATACATGTAACATGAATTGAAGGAAGTAGAACTGTCAGATAGCATTAACCCCTAGTCGGATATTATAGTTAAAATGCACTTTGTGATTTTGCGACTGCGACTTTGCGACTTTGTGACTTTTCAACTTTGCTTAGCAATGCATCAACTTCAGCCTCTTCCTCGACACGCAGCGAACCTCGACGAGTCCGCCTGGAATGGTGCTATTTTTAGGCCTTTTTTAAAAAAGAATTTCACTATTCCTCATTGGTTTTTTAGCAACGCCAATGAGGTATTAACGAAAGCAGTAAATCATTGATCTAATTCTTGAATGAATCAATTGCGAATGTAGACTCAAATACAGAAATATGCATGTGGTTCATAAATTTATATTAACTGATTTTTATTTCAGCGAATTGACAGAAGATCTGAAAATGCTTCTATTCATTTCAGTTTCTGTCGAAGAGTTTCGACCAGATAGCTGATGAGAGTTGGATTGTGCTGTGTGGGGAGGCCTTCATGAAACAGATCGGTCTCTATGCCAATATGCCAGATGAGAAGGTAGGTTCATGAAATTAGGCTTTTTTACATAAGATCTGAAAGGGAATTGTAAAAATAGCTTTTGGTTTCAATTGCTTGAATTTACAGTTTTAAATATCTGTTCGAATGGTTGATCTGAGTGATGGATTTGATTTTGAGAGTCGTTTTAAAATTTATGTTGATTTTATTCGTTTGAATCGCGCTTGAACAGTGTCATAATAATTGTGTGGTGCGCGATTTAGTTTCTTTGCAAAAAAAAGACATTGCTTTTGCAGAACACAACAAGCAATTTAGTTGTATTAATTGTAGAAGTGCTATAGTATAATATATCATCTGTTCTTTATATGGGTATATTTGAATCTATGAGCATATGAAAGTGTCTATTTAAATTCAAGCAATTCCCAGAGGGATTATTGAACATTCTACATGAATTGAGTTACTCTTATATCAACTGTATCGTCAGTTTTTAACAGACACTCTAGTACTAGTATATTATTTTATTATTCTTCAAGTCTTATTGTCTGATTTTCTTGTATTTTAGTGTTGAATTTAATTAAGACACTTTGGTTTGCAGAAAAAATTCAAACAACTTACGTGCTGTAATAAAAACGAACATAATTGTAAATGAAATAGAATCAACATGCTAGCGTCGGTGTGTTGGTTTGGTGCAGAGCTTCCTGTACCGCTGTATCGGGTGTGTGGCGCGCAAGACGAGCAAGAAGGATCTTGTTAACCGCATGTTTGACAGCATCTTCAGCACCGTCAGACACACCTCGCAGCTGGAACGAGAGGTTCTAGCTTACTGGATTTTATTTTGCTTTACGGAATAAGTTCTTAATTACAGTTGATATTTTTCTTCGATGCTTGCGTATTGTGAGGATACTCCGGGCCAGTTGTTCAATCAAATGTGATTTTGAATGACGATACTTAGGGCCAGTTAATCGAGTGTTACTTGAATGATCTCAAATCTACTTGGCCAAAGCCAATTGGAGCCAAAGCGTTGGAATTAGATCTGAGATCTAATTTGCGCGCTGTGATTGGGCCTGTTGTAATTTTTGTTCTGTGGCTATTTAAAACCAAATGATTGTCGATTGATCAACTGGCTGTAGGGTCCATTGTTCAGTCGAGAGTTATTTAAATAATTTAAAATTTATTTTAGAACTGCCAATAATAGCAAGTTATTTGAATATCTTCTATCTAATTTGCGCGATCTCATTGGGTCGTGACGTCACTTTTGTTCTGTGGCTATTTGAAACCAAATAATTGTCGATTGATCAACTGGCCCTTAGTGTTTTTAGTTGTTTTCCTAGTGCTATATAAGTTACAAAGAAACTCCAAAATCAAATAGGATCATTGACCTGAGCTGGTTATGAGCCAAGCAAAATTCTACCAGAAAGTCCTCTGCTGTATTTTAAAATCAAAATATTGCTTTTCTTTCTAAATGTTATAGGATATGATATAAGATTAGATGCAATAATTATATCCTATATTGTATTAGTGTTTCGCAGCATGTCGTATGTAATATATCGTATGTGGCAATGTGTTGTATCGTAGTTTAATACATGTCGCGTGCTGCACTGTGTCATGCTCAAGGGCTGTGCGATGGCAGTTGGACTGTTTGCTGCGAGTCACCTCGACATTGTGCTCACAAAGCTCGACACCGTCACGAAGCTCGATGGCAAGAAGTCGTTTGACTTCATGTCTCTCTTCAAGGTTTGAACCCAGCCCCTGAACTCTGCCTACCCGGAAATTTTCGTAACGATTTTTAGATATAATAATTTTTTATCTCGATTATGTAAAGCCTATTTTGTTTTCTACATTAAAAAATGTTTACTTATTTGTAGTTAAGGGTTTTGGATGTACTGCTAGTAGAACTGACTACAGCGCTGGTACATTTAAGATAATGGATATTTAAATTACATTAGGTAAAAAAATTATTGATGAAGAAGAATATTTAATATGTATATTGATGTTTACTTCGTTACATGCAGCGTGGTAGCTCAGACGGCTAAGGCTTTGATGATTGTCTTTTTCTCCATAATCTATTCTTTGATCTGGTGCTATAGGACAGCTGTGTTACGATATTTGTTTACTATATTTACTCATATTTGAACCGTATTCTATATTTTTAAATGCGTGAATAAATAAGAGTAATGAAAGGATGAAATGATAGTTGTGATGAACTGAAGGATTCTGGAGAGAATAGCGAGGAACGCCTGAAGGCCACGCTGATGTTGTGCTATGGATACGTGGCCGTCTACGCGCCGACTGAGCTCATCCAATCACGGCTCGAGGCCAACATCCTGCGCACCATCAACCCACAGTTCACCCAGGTCAAGGTCAGTCTGTGATGCGTTTATGTTGATGTCTCTCTTCCTCCCTTCCTCTCTAGTGCACTGCCAAACGGCAGGTCCCTTGCAGCTAGCCTCTATTATCTAATTTTTATTCTTTTCCTTTCCCTCGATCTCTTGTTCTTCTCTCAAGTATCTCTCATCAATCTCTCTCCTCTTTTTTTCTAGTTTTGTTTGTAGCACAAAGACTATATACAGTCCGGTTCTGTGTAAGAGAGCCGGCACAGACGCCTTTTATGACTCGCCCGGGGTGCTATTTTGCTTGCTCAGCAAGCCAATTCTTTTTTTCCCGACCTGCTTTCCTCTCACTACTTTTGTGTGTATGTATGCACACTGCACAGTTATGAAATAGAAAAGACTGTCCATAGGAATGCATTGAAAAAATCTGTGAGATAAATCCCCTTTGCCATGGACGCCCATTAATTTATAAACATAGGTCGGCAACATAGAGGGGGGGGAGTGAGAAAGTGACTAGGACTATCTAGTAAGGATAGAAAGTGAACGAAAGATAATAAAATAAAAATAAGGGAGTGTTTAGTAGCGGTAAATGTTACTATGGCACCAGTGCTTCTGCTTCTACACTACATCTTACACTATATACACATATCTTACACTAGGATGCATGAGATGATGATGCACTAGGATGCACGATCCTACACTAGGCTTCTGGTTGACCAGAGTTGCGCTAGGGAAAACCTGAAAGGTGCTGTTTGGTTGCAAGGATCGTCTGGTGAAGCAGAACCTGATTCGTGCGGTCGAGTTGATTGGTCAGGCGATGCATCCGGACCATCTCAAAGTCAACTTCACGTTCTCATATCGCAACAGTCTGCTGCAGCACATGCAGGTTAGGGGGTTAGATTTGGGATTGGTGTAATTTCGTGGTCTAAGCGAACAATTGTGTGACGACTACTCATTGTTGGCCTATATTGGTGTGTACGTTGATATGCTGTGCTTCTTAATAAAATACAAACAAATACAACACAAATACAATAATAGCACGCGATTTTTAACTATATTATATTGAAACACGTGATTATCAGCGGTACTGTGCATAATGGCTCGATTTTCGTCTAATTGTTCAAATCGGATTTTGACTATTAATATTCAGGAGGTCTTTAAACATTTTAACGATATTCTGTGACTCTTTTAACCAAAAGTTCATGAATCATTTTATAAGCTTCAAGTATGCAGGAAATATTCAGAATTTGAGAATGAATTGTGATTTGAAATTGTAAGGAGAAATATTTTTATATGAAGTAATTTAGTTTGATCCACGATCATATTAAAGAATTTTTAGACAAAATATTGTCTCCTTTTGTGATGCCGTATTTTTTTCCACTATACATGTATACACAGTCTAATCTTCAATTTTGCATCACTTTTCATTAGTCCTATCTGATGTATAATTTATAAATGACATAGCTCGAGTAACAGTACACAATATATACACACGTGACGTCGTATGTACATGTACGCTAACTGCAGTATCAGTTTCTTGTTTATCTGACTGTGCGTAGAATTACATTAAGGCAGAGAGCCCGTCAGCCGTGACAAGTGAGACTAGAGCCCTGGCGCTGAACGCATGCACCACACTTATGTACCCTTTACTTGCTATGCAGCATCACCGTATATTCAAACTATGGCATCCATGACCTTTACAGTATGGAGCTTATTTTTTTTTAATCTGCTGTTGAACTGTTTTACATTAAACCATGTAAAAATTTTGAGGTTCTACCTTATGCTAATCGGGTGGTGTTGTATTTGTCAAGATGGTTATATTTTTTATATTAGTTGAGAGTTACGCAGTCTAACGAATAAACTAATCCCTTTCTGCTTTGATCTAATTAGTGACTATAGCTGCCAGATGGCTGCTGTATTGACTATTTTTGATCGATGTGAGATGCTTGATATTTTTCATGCATGCTGCAAAATGTATCGTAGATATCGCGCAGATATTTATTTGAATTTTACTGCGACGACTTTAACCAAATCCAGTAAGCTCGATCCGAGGCTAACAAACGCCGAGCTTCAGGACCTGGCGAAGCTGATTCTCTTCAGCGTGATGCCATTGGCTGGCGAGCTGGCCAATCAGCAGGCGAGCCAGGAGGAGAAGCAGGAGCATGAGGAACTGATAAGTAAAACGATGAAGGCACTGGTGGACGTGCTCAAACAGTTGTTGCTCAAGGACATGACCATGGTCACCCTCGACCTCATTCTGCAGGTCACTGAGCCTGCCAATTCTCTGTTTTGTTAATTGTCGTTTATATCAACCGTATTCTGTAAGAAACTCAATTTTGTAAAGATAAAATTTTTTTTTTCGTATATTATTCTTGTTTTAAATTGCTATGTATGTACTACATGTATGCAATGTAAGCTTATGTATGCAATTTAATTTCAAGCACAGAGCACATATAATTAAAACATCAATGCAATTTATGTAAAATGCAATCTGCTTGAAAAGGGAGACTAAAGGCCCTAGTGGCACTAACATGGTTCCCATAAAATACTTTTCAAATCACTGCGCTATTCAATTAGTAAATTATATTATATTGCTTTTCTTCTATATATTGCTTTTTGTATATCATCCTATGCTATATTGTGAAATCAACCTTCATACTAATTGATTTTATCTAAAAATAGAATTTAAGGTAAAGGTTAATTAACCTGCTTTAAAAGTTACTCGACACTGCTTTAGCATAGTATTAGATCTCAATTTATATCATTGAGTCCTCTTGATTTGATCACCTTTGTGCAAGCAGCGACTCCATTACAGCGTGGCATGTGTGGAATAAAAATAAAAAAAAGTCGTATATTATTCTTGTTTCAAATTATTATATTCTAATGGGTTGTGGTATACTTCGGATTGTGGTATGTTTTTGGTTGCAGAATGTTTTGGGTTGCGGTATGTTTCAGATGCGGTTGCTGCTGCGGTGTGTTTTGGGTTACCTTTTACAGACACAATGTCTGCTGCTCGTTTATATCCATCGGATGAGTCGACTGGGACATGTATTCATGCTTTGTTTGTCCAGTACTATTACTTGGCATTCTTCTGGTTTCTGTCAAGCACGTCTGAATCCAAATAATTCTTTGTCATTGTCCGATCTGACATGCCACATGCAGTGAACTAGTCTAGGTTGCGGTATGTTTCAGATGCTGCATGCATGGATCAGAGCGCCTGGGTTGCGGTTTGTTTTGGGTTTCGGTATATTTTGGGTATGTTGCAGTCGCTGTACGTGTGGATCAAGTCGATCCAGGATGTGGAGCGACAGCGTGGAGTCGACATCTTGCTTGAGCTGCTCAAACTCTTCAACGAACAACTCAACATCATCGCTGTAGGCTGGGCTTGATCTGTCGAATGCTGAAATCGGGAAAAAATATTTCCTTATGTTGGTGAAATTTGTTCCCATTTGGCGAAGCCTTTTGTGAATTTGTTATTGACACTTTGTCCTTAGAAGTTCAATTAAAGTTCTGTGGTGATGAAGAAAAGAATAAATTGACTATGTTCTAAGGCCTCTGGACAGCTTACTGGATTGATTTGGCAAAATAAAGTAAACTAGCCGAAAGTTTGATTAAATAAAATCTTTTGGTTAATATTTTTATAAACCAAAACAAGCACTAGCTGTAAGACGTAACTGATTCTCTTATGGCTGCTGCTGGTGTTGCTTGTTGCTACCATGAACGTTGCTATTGCAGAGCGGCAATTTTGCGTCGTATGGTACGGTGATGGCGTGGCTGGTGCCGCGCTGCTCCGACCCCAGTCTGCCGGTCAGACAGGCGGCCTTCGACTGTGTAGCGGTGCTTCTTCAGATTTCGACCAAGTACGAGGGTGAGGCATTGCACGGACAGATTGATGTAAAAATTGCGATGTGTATTTTTTTTTTGTCATTGTCGTAGTGTGAATTTTATTAAGGTTCTAGTGACAGGAATTGTAGTTTATAGTGGCTTCAGTTTGAGATGCAATGGAGTTTCCCTTTGAATGATGGCTTAAGATGTGTTGTTTGATAATGCATGGGTCTATTTTGTTAAAATTTTGTGTGTTGTGAATGCGTGTATTAAGTAGCTTTTTTATTTATTCTGTTAAGTTTTTCAGGTATGCAATCCAGTGTGTGTATTTTTCTCTCAAATGTTCTGCTGAATGCCGTGTGATTGACGGGTAATCTTGTCATGCGAAAGCAGACCAATATATCAATACCATCACTGCACTGAAACAGCTTTGAGATTGGCTGTAAATAGGTCGGACAGAGACAGATCAGTATGTCAATGCGATCCCTGCACTGAAGGAGCGAGCGATCAAGTCTGACTCGACGATCATGCTCGGGGTGGTCAACGACCTCGGAAAGGTATGTTGATAGCGCATTGTGCTGCTACACAATAGGTCAAAAAATGTTCTCTTGCACTTCTATATTTGCCACGCAACATCTACAAACGTTTTTTAATTTTCATTAAAATTTTAACCATGAATGATTCAAGAATTACTAGCCACAGAATGGTTGTGGTGTGCTTAGAGCGCTATTCTTATGCATCTGGACATGCGGCTATGATGTTTATGCTAGAATGTGATGAAGCGTGTGTTGGATTTTGAAAAAATTGTTTAAATTATGTATTTTGTCGGATCTAACCCTTTCACTTTTTCACTAAGTTACATATTGCTGGATCTACTAAGAAAATCTGCTAAAAATTATTCCTTCGCCCTGCTTGTACACTGGAATACATACAATTTTTTTGCGGGGTCCAGTTTATGTTAATTGAACTTCTCAGAACGAAAGATTCTGAAAAAAAATTCCAAAGTCTTTCGCCAATCGAAAATATAAATATCCAACTGCGAAAAAAGATATTTTGGCGATCGGCAGAAAATTTTCCGAACATAATGATGTATTCCACCGCCTAGTACAAGGGTTTCGTGCTAGGTGCAGAAGAGGATTTTGTGCGGGATGCTGATCAACATTTTGTGCTAGGTGCTAAACAAGAGGATCGCGGTGGATCACCTGCCGCTGTTCCTCGACGGGCTGGTGGAGGGACTGCTCGATTCTCAGGCGTACGGTTCGTCTGGCGCATGTGTCATGCTCAACAGTGTGATGAAGGCACGCGGTGGAGAACTACACTCCAGGGTGAGTCTAGGGGTGTACACCACGCATGAAGTAGTCCACTCCAGAGTGAGTGGATAGACCGTGCATCAAGTACCGCATGCAACACACACTCGTGTGCGGCGGGATTGCGCGCGTGTTGTGGCCGCATTCCCACGCTTACGCAGGGTTTGACCATTTGCAGCCATCAACACTCATTCTTCACATGACCCTATCCGTCATATCCTCACGTCTCAATCCCTTGGCTTTCATGTATCTGATAATCCATAATATTTACTGCTTGCAACGTGGACAAGAAAAGGATATTGAATGTAATTGGTCACTGAATCGCTAGTTAGCTAACTAACCACCTTTTTTATCGTCTAATCCGTTAATGTCCACGTTTTCGCACGGGTTTGGACGTTTGCACTCTTACGAGGACTGCCGGAGCTGGGTTTTTATGGATGCATGCCCTTCCTGACGCCAACTAAATAAAAAATTATCTGGCACGGATTGGCAGCTAAATTGCTAGTTAATTGATGTTAATTGTCAAAGTACAAAATGGTGGAACTTTGTTAATTTTGCTGGTGACGTCGCGTTGATATAATTTATGATCACAGATCTTCTTTTCAAGGTCGCTTGTAAATTTGCATGCAACTCCAGCTTTGTATACGTGGGGCCTAACTCTTGCAAGCTGTTATTTATTAATTTATGCGAAGTTATATCCGTTTCTTATTTTTTGTTTTGCGCGTCCAAATCAGGGTGCTTGTTGTTATGTAGGAGCTTTTATATAATGTCTTTCTTGCATTGTTTTTATTTATTGCTATGTATTATTTATATTATAAATAAAAAATCCTTTAAATCGCGGTGCTTGGCAGGTGGAGCGGGTGTACGCCCAGCTGTACTCCAAGCTGGGCGAGGTTCAGAACCCCCAGGCGCGTACCGGTACCCTGCGCGCCCTGCGCACGCTTGTAGCGCACCACCACCTCCGCACCATCGGGCTCCTACTCGACGATCAACTGCCCCTCACAGAGTACTGACTCTTTAAACTCAAGTATTTCATTCTGTGGTGCAGTGGTTACGACTTTGGACTCTGAATCCAGAGACTTGGGTTCAAGTCCCCGCGTCGGCAAGTATGAAGCCATGAGTTACAGACCCTTTAGCAAGGCTGTTAAAAACACAAGTGACGCTAGCTATTATCCTGGATGATAGTCATCGTCCAGGATAATTTATTATTTTGGTTGGTGACAGAAAGGGCATCCAGTGGTAAAAACTTGGCTCTAATATAAACGTGTAACCTGTGTTGACACGGACATGGCATGGAATAGATGCATTAAAATGGAAGTCAAAGACCATGATATTGGTTCATTGGTTCATTGGTATTGCTGGTTCTTGATGATTTTACAAACACTATTTTGTGTTTTCAATCGCTTCAATGATTTTACTTATGAAAATTTATCGAAATAGGGTTAGGTGTACGTGAACTTCAAGGATAAATTATCCACTGTTAATTCAACTATGATTTTTTTCTTGATGTTTAGCTGATTATATAGGACTGCAAAAGGAAAAAAAAAATTCTAAGGAAGCAAATGTAAGGTACTCCATGCTGTATATTCTCAGAGACGCGATGGCCATATGGAACGTGATTGGTCAGGACCAGGACCTATCAGCCACCGCCATCGACCAACTGCTTGAGATTCTTTCCCGGAGCCTTCCATATGAGGAACAGTCAGAGGGGGGGAACAAGGGGAGCGGCATGGGAAAGCGTACTAGACAGGCCATGCACACGCCGCTAGCTGTGAGCATCAGGCAATTTTAAAACTTTGTTTTAATTGATTTGGTGAGAAGTTTTAGACATACATTTTCTATAAAATCTTGACCTTCTTTGTCTTGCTGCTTGAGAGGACTTCTATTCCAGAAGCGATGGGTTTAGTTTGAGAACCAAGCACCTTTTATAATGCATGTATATAACCCGAAGCACTTTAACAAAAACAATTGACGCATTTTAGATGATATTGTCACATGAGGTTTATCATAGCAAGAAATCTGCGCTGTGTCTACGCTGTGAAGGCCACGCCCACAATATGTTTGCCCTGTGAAGGCCACGCCCACAATGTTTGCCCTGTGAAGGCCACGCCCACAATGTTTGCCCTGTGAAGGCCACGCCCACAATATGTTTGCCCTGGAAGGCCATGCCCACACTGACAGTCCTTCAATCATCCAGCATCCTACATTTTAGAAAGTCATTGTAATTTTTAAAATAATTGGATTTCCTGTATTTAAAAAAAAAAAACAGGCTGTGTCAGGCTGAATTATTTGATTTGGCCACTGAGTGATGAGGTAATGTCGGGTTCAACTTGCTTAGTTGATATTGTTGAGTTTGCATGTTATTGTGTAGGTGGTGTGTGCGCTGACGGAAATAGCCAAATCAGATGAGAGTCAAGTCCCGGTGATGAATAGCTACCCACGTCTGCTTGCAGCCATGCTTATTGTCTGTGCTTCCATGTGCGACGCTAAACCACCAAAGATTGAAAAGGTCTCCGGTTGTTTCCTTTCTCTGCGTTGTTATTTCTGCTCTAAGTGTTTAGGTATTTGGCCTTCAGTTTTTATAGTTTTATATGATGTAAAAAATTTGTCGGAATCGGGAGAATATTATTTATTACTATTATTTGCTTGAACTATATAAATTGGTTTTTAAAATCGTAATATGCTGAGCTTACTCGTCTTTGTTTTGTAACAACATTGAAGTGTATTAGTTAAATGCATTTTTAACCGAGTGCGATTATTGTGTTGTCGATAGTATTTAGCTCATATTTTCGCTGCTCATCACTCAGTTTGTAGAAGTTAAGCTTAAACTAGTTTATTTATACTTTGACTTTTTTTTTGTATCCGTCCTCTGCTAATGACAACAAAAGATTTCTTTATATCTATGCCTTTAGAAAGCGGACAAAAAGGAGGAGACAAAGCTCAAGTCATTGTTTTCGTCGAGTGTCTCAAAGGCCGTTCCCATGACGATAGCCCTCGACGGACTGAAACAGATTATCGTGTCCAGTCGGAGCGATAAATTCTACTCCGCCGTTGATGCTGCCGGCGTCTGGGCGATGCTGGCTGATGAAGATCGCTGCTGTGACGGATACGCCGTTCTTGCAAGGTTAGAGTGGAATTCTGCAGTTTGAGATATCTCTCGTAATTTCTTAAATACTTGTTTCGAACAATAGAGTGTTCCATCTATATCTTCTCAAATACTCTGTCTTTTTCTTAGCATTATGGTTTTTGAGATGATTGAAATAACTCTCTATTGACCTTAGGCTGTCCGTTAAGTCTCACTATTGGATATTACAATGTTATCATTCATGTGGATGTCGATAATGCATTAGCTAGACTACTAGTCGTCCTTTTTGTCTTCTAATCTTGTATGTCCAATTGTCTATAGTGCGGTAGCTATTAAGTGTTAGTAAGTCTCGTCATTGAAGCAGTCATACTAATGAAGCAGTGATACCATTCGAGCAGTGTTTCGATTAAAGCGGTGTTGCCGTTGAAGCCCTCATTCGGATACTAATAGTGTTCTTTGACCCTTTAGGTGTATGGTAGAGACACAAGCCGAATTCATTCCCAAGATGATCAACCACCTCAATCCGGTTCTGTCCGGTCTCTACTGCCCGCAGCGAGCCATGGCGGCGGCAGTGTTTGCTGAGGTCAGCTACGAATAAGTGATCTATGCTTGTAAAAACTTCTTTTGAGCTTTGATATGATTATTTCTTTATTTTCTTATTTTGTTCTTTTCCAAGCCTACTTTTGGAGCGCATGTCGTGATCGATCCCAGGGCATATGTGATGAGCTGGAACATGAGTATTTCGTATAGAAAATTGACAAAAGTAGAGTTAGTTTTGATTGGTTTTTGGAATATGCACTATGTGACATTATATTCTTTTTTGATCAAGTGTGAATTTAAACTGGTTTTGTTCTAACATTTCTATATGCTTTACTGTGTTTGTGACCTCGTGGAAGCCGGGGAACAGAGAATTGACTTGCAACCCAGAGCTTCCCGGGCGAATCGTGAAAGCTGGCTAAAGAAGGAGGAGTGATTTTGTGGCGGCTCTCTTTCCCAGAACCGGACTGTACTAATCGTTGTTTCTACACACGGTCCTAAAACTACAAATCCCCCAACTGTCAGGTTTTAAAAAAAAAATCATTTTTTTAGATTTTTAGATGCACAATTACTGGCTTTATGGTGATGAATATATCGATAAATTTGATATATTCCAGTGCACGCATGGGAACTAATGTGTAATAGATTTGGCCAAAAAATATCAGACTGGCGAAAAGTCTTTTGCCAAATTTTTGGCGAATATTTTTCAGGACCCAGTTCAGGCCCTGCCAACCGTGCTTATGTTGATGTTGTGGCGCTCAGTTGATAAGCCAGCGTTGTGGCGGGGATGCGGTGCTGGTGGAGATGCTTGTACAAAGTCTGCTCGGCCGGCTGGTCGACCCTGACCACAAGGTCCGCATGCTGTGCATCAGGGGCCTTGGCAACATCGCGCACACCGGCAAGACTCAGGTACCTCGAGGCTCCTCTCTTGGCCATGATGATGTCCTCGAACATGGAAACAGACTTTAAACTACTCTGATTGTTATGAAAGATCTTCAAATTGATGCTGCCTTCAACTTGATGCTCTCTGATGAGTACTCTTCTATTACAACAATACTGGTACATTACAGATAAATAGTACTCGTACACATTACAGTAGTACTCTTCCATTGCGGTAGTCTCTTCAAATGCAGTAGTTCCCTTCGATGACAGTGCTATTCTTTCAATACATTAGTACTCTTCCATTACCGTAGCACTCTTCCAATACCAGTACTTTTTCGTGCCCTGCTAGGTTCAGAAGTACTGCACGACGGTCCTGTCGGCCATGATGTCGGGCATGGACGACAAGGACGACATCGATGACGTCATCACCCTCGAGGCGATGACCGGCCTATCAAAGATCATCGCGCAGGTCTCCCCCACCGACATCCAGCCAATCCTTATCAACGTTGCACTGCGCATCAGACCCTGCTTCGAGAACGTACGTCGCTCACATGTTTCCGTGTATACTTTTCACAAGAAGACTCGTAGCTTTTCAGTGAATAGATATTTTTGCTGGAAACTTAGAGATATTGTGGTTAATATCTCCTCTCCAATCCTTGCTAATCTTGGAGAAAAATGCATTTTTGCACGAGATATCGCTATTTCGTTAAGGGGTTTTTCATGCGCTGTGTGGAGTTGGCTGTGATTTTCTGGAAGCACAGATATGTAATGTGCTGATCAGTAATAGTCAACCCCGGGCACAAATTAACTGAACCGCATAATAAGCATTAAAATAAAATAATCATCGTTTTGACATTCATTCTTATGAGTTACAGGGGTACCTGTAACGCATAAGAATGGACGTCAAAAACGATGATTATTTATTTTACTGCTTATTATGCTATTTCGATGTTTACACAGGTTAGACGTTTATATTGGAGCTGGGTTTTTACTACCGGCTGCCCTTCCTGTCGCCAACCAGAGTAATAAATGACCCTAGACAATGACATGAGCACTGAGAATAAAAACTCAAAATATTCAATTTTTTCTTTTTTATTTGTAGTGTGCAAAAGAAAACTACTGTATTTCATCTCTCTCTTCAGTGAACTAAAATGTAAAAAAATATAACTGAAATGCATTAATAATTTTTAAGGGTTAATTTTTTGTATCCAGGAGAAGGCATCGATCCGTGCGGCTGCTTTCACGCTGTTTGGAGATCTGTCGGTGTTCGGCGATGGACCGTCCAGCGATCCTTTCCGCGAACAGATCCACACGAATCTGATCTCCCTTATTCTACACGTCAATGATAAGGACCCCGGCGTCAAGGAGGTAGGCCGACACACGCGATTGGTTCCTTGGTGTTTCTATATCAGGTTATTTACATCAAGGTTACGTCGTTCTATTTTTCTTCTCGACGGTGGAATATTTTTGTATTGAGAATATTCTACTTGTTTACCTGCAAGGAAGTGTTTTTCGTTTTGAGAAAGATATTCGGTTAGATGTTGGTTACCCAGAAATTATCCATTGCATGTTTTAAACAATGATAGTTATGATACAAATTACATTTGGTTCTAGGTAAATTGCTTTGCATTTCTCTCGTTGATATCGATTGTGCTTTCATCATTGACTCCGTGCCATTGTTCAGGAAGTTCTTGATTTTTCTTGATTTGCTACGGTCTCATGGTTACTGTGGTTACAGCCGTAATTATTTTTAATCGAGAAAATATAATCAATTCATTTTAACTTTTGTGGATCCGCTTCTATGGTCACAAATTTTAGTACATTGAATTTAATTCTATTGAGGGACTTAAAACAGACACGCCATGACTTACGCCGGCGAGCGCATGATAGTCTTGCCGGCTAAAACAGTATCGACTGAGCGCAACTATCTTGTAAGAATGCTGTATAGTTAGCCTGCTACTTTGTATTATATGACTACTATGTATGAACTGAATATTGAATGTTCGTTGGTTTACTTTGTTGTTAACCTTGTGCATTTGACATTTGGTGAATAAAGATCTATCTCTCTCTCTCTCTCTCTCTCTCTTTCTCTCTCTCTCCCTCTCCCTCTCCCTCTCCCCCTCTCCCTCTCTCTCTCTACCTCTCTATCTCTCTATCTCTATTTTATATATTGAATTCAGGTGTATGTGTGATATTGCTATTCTGTGGTTTATCAGGCTTCCAAGCAGGCGTTGCGAAGATTTGCACCTTTGCTCGGTGCGGAAGTTGTGAAGAATATTCTGGAACATCACATCACAGGCGGAACCCTTCATTACGGAGAATTCATCAACTTTATTTCCAAAGCCATCGTACGCTGTAGTTTCTTCAGATTTTTTCGTACTACATAATCATTTGATTTTAAGTTCTTCTGTTGCTTTTTTGAGATAAATATTAATTCTAGATGTAATTTTTACCAGTTATTGCATTCTAATGAAATTTAATACGGTGTCAAATAGAAGATAATAGTTTGCTCAAGCTTCAAAAGTGTACGGTCTCTCTTATAATGTTGCAGTGTTTTGGCGCAAAAGAAGTGTTTTTGAGTATTAAACCGTACATCAAAATATTTGTTAAAAGAGCATAATTAGTTAAAAGCCCGGTTTATTGTTAATGTTTAGATTCAGGACTTGCCCGAGCGTCTCAACCACTACATCCAGAGCATAGTTCTGTTCTTCAAGAGCTCTGCTCCAGAGATGAGGAGCAACGCAGCATACTTTGCCGGTCGGATGCTGTGAATATTATTATTATTGTCTCCGATATAATTACCACCTGCTGGCTGGGGAATAGAGAATTGGCTTGCAGCCCAGAGCGAGTCATAAAATGTTACTAAAAAAGGGGGAGCGGTTCTGTGTGGGCTTCCTTGCCCAGAACCGGACTATAGTCTTAGTCCGGTCTCTAAACTACAAAAAACCCCCAAAAATACCTATATAATTGTTTTTGATTGATCAATGCTGGCTGTTTGTTGTCAGTATAGTTTGTTGCTACTCACTGCTACAGTTTGCTAGTAATTTTTGCAATCCTGCTTTGTTGATTGACTTTTGCAGTTTAAGTGGCAATTAGTTTCAGTTGCTTATTTTTGCGGTTCTTTTTGTGTTTTAGATTTTCAGGTTAGCGTATAATGTGCTTTACATTTTTACGATCGATTTGATGCTACAAACTTTGCTAGTTGATGATCATTTAAACATAAGAGTGTAATACACTCTCCAGCAACATTTGATTTTTTAGTTCTTTTAATGCATTCGATTCAAATAAAATCTGCCAACAACATGCACGCTGGTGCAGCCATACTATTCATTTTTACAATGTTATATTGACTCGAGAAGAAAAAATTGAATGCGCTGAAGAATTGATCATCTGCCCTTTGCCAGGTTTCCTGTTGGGAAACATGACCCCAGAGCGTAGCGTCAGCATATCCAAGGAGCACGTCTGTTCAGGTCAATCTCTTCTTGCCCTTTCATGTCGGTTCTGTTGCTCAATATTGCTCGCACAGATTAACACTGTTGCCTTTACTGACAAGGCCTAATGAAAGGAGTTACAGCCAACTAATTGGTATATTTGAAACATGTATACGCTATTTTAAGCTGGCTGCCATAAATAATTTTTTTTATGGTATCGTGCTTCTTTAAGAAAAAATTATCTCAGAGCCGAGTCGTTGCAACTGCAAATAGCCTACCCCTGCGTAAGCGGGGAATGCGGCCACAAATCGTGAGTGTGTGTGTGTGTCAGAGCCAATTTTCCCTCTAAGCTGAGAGTTGAGGATGAGAGTTGAGAGATGAGAGTTGAGAGATGAGAGTTGAGAATAAGAGTTCAGGATAAGAGTTGAGGATAAGAGTTGAGGATGAGAGTTGCGAGTTGAGGATGAGAGTTAAAGATGAGAGTTGAAGATAAGAGATCGAGTTGAGGATGAGAGATGAGGATATGAGTTGAGAGTTGAGGAAGAGTTGAGGAAGAGTTGAGGATGAGAGTTGAGGATGAGAATTGAGAGATGAGGATGAGAGTTGAAAGTTGAGGAAGAGTTGAGAATGAGAGTTGAGAGTTAAGGATGGATGATATAATGGAGGATTAATTAACCGGTTGACGAAGACTTGCGGTGTTGGCAAATAGATATTATGTCATGTAGGCCAATAGGGTGCAGTCGCTACAAGCAGAATCAGGCAGATTAGCATCCAGTGATGCATGACACCAGTTCATTGTCTCGTGTAAGTTTGGAGTTGAAGTTTGGGGTCGGCGGCTATGGCGTTCCGACATACTAATATCGGCGGCGGCGGGGCGCGGCCGGCGCAGGGGTCTAGTTCATACACGCTGGATCTTGTACATTAATAAAGGTGCACAAAACCCACACAGGAATGACATGACTTCAGAAAAGTGCTCAGACTTTAAAAATTAAAGGGAACATTGGTCAGAGCGGAGTGGTATTTAAGTGTTCAAAATTCTATCTTTGTAACCTTGATGTTTGAAACTTTCATTTGAAACTTGCACACCTATATTACATGTAATATTCTGTATATCTATAAATATATATTCTTTATCGGATTGCATGAATGTATTTTTGAATCAACATGGCATCGATCAATCAATGAGCCTGAACAACGATTAGATCTTGATTCGCTTCTGAAGCCCACAAGACCCGTAGTCATTCCAAGGCTAATGATTCAAAACAAACTCAATGGCCGATAAGCGTTGCTGAAGATCTTCTCGACGTCATAAATAATCACTATGAAGCTCCAATGAGAGGGCTTACAGGGACCGCACGCTACAACCGTAAGTTATTGGTAGGATTTAGTCATGAGATTGAGGCCGGGTTTTTCCATCTAGCGTTAAAATTAAATCCGAGGTCATGACGTCAACACACCCAATGAGTGCACTGAACGCTTGATGTATGGTTAATTTAGCGCCATGCTATTGGTTTTTGCAGAATAAATATCGGATTTGATTTTAACACTAGATGGAAAAATCCGGCCTGAGTATAGTAGAGTGATTTGTTTTTGCTTCAGCTCTCGCTCAGTTGCTTAAAGACTCTGATCCCAACGTTCGCATCGCTGTCGCATCATCGATTGGACTTCTGACCAATGTCTGAGCGCACTCGCTTGCTTCGGATCCTGCGCTTCGCTTCTCTGTATGAACAGTCTCTCTAGTGATCTAGTAACTTCTTTCCATGATTCTGGAACAAGGTGTAAATTTTTTTTTCAAATCGTGTCCTGCACTTAGTCAGGCCATGAAAGTAAATGGTACTACTATTGTCACAAATCATATTATAGGAAGCACGCTATTTATTGTTACCGCAACGTTCATATTATTAATAGTATTATTATTATGACTCCAACCTAGTCCCCATTTCGCTATTTATGCAGTCGCTTGGCTTCGGTTGTAGAAGTTCACTGCTAGTAAAGGTTGTGCTGTCTAACCGGTCAAGTCAAGTAATTCGAGTTGGCACAAAATAATAGCAAAGGCGCATACTGCCTAGGCTAGATAGTGTTATGTTTGCGCCGGTAGCGATATTGCTGTCATTACTGTTACATTTTGCAAACTAGAAAAATAATTAAGAGAATTATACGACATTTTCATGCATATTTCAAAGATATGTTGCATGACCAACAATTTCTATCGATTTGTTAATCGAAGTCGTTTATTGAGGTGGAAAGAAATATTTTGCATTGTGTTAATAGTATTGGGTAATATTTAGCAGATTGCCTCTTTTGATTAATCGATGTAAATTTTGACAAAAAATTTTATATTTTATGTGATTACGATGCAAACAATTACGCTATTACACCGCAAGTGGTGGCAAAATGATATTGTTGAGCTTAGTTGCTTTCATTGCGGTAACGTTTTTACGATACCAAGTGCCTTTGTGTCTTATGTAGACAAGAATTTGTATGAGCTACTCGTTTTGCTGACATTTCATGCAATCGAGATGGATTGCTATGCTTGCAACTGAAGCATAATACATGTCTGAAACTTTTCAAGTCTCTTTTACCCATTTTTTATTATATTCGTCGGCTCGCTGCTATTGGGCATATTCAATTGTTAATATTAACCCGCTGCTTCTGATTTCTGTGGCTATTTGCATCAACGATATTGAATTGATTTCTTGTGAAGTCAGATTTTTGCATAATATGGTAATCTGTTTAGAATTTTTTCGCAACATATCCTAAACAAAGTTTATTTTCGCTTTTCTGCATCTGATTTAGCCTGACCATGGTTATTAGCCTTGGTCATGGCTTGTAATCTATCTGGTCGCGCTCCGGCCGCCATTAAGTCTATCGCATTCAACTGATTTCACCGAGGTTGGTAATTTGGCATTGACTGAGGCTATTCAAAATTTCAAGAGATAATATGTTGCACTGGCTTTTTTGTGACAAAAATGTATTACAAAATAGACTTATATTATATAAGATGTTACGAGTCAATATGTGACAAATTCAAGTTATAGTAAAGCGAAGAGCAAAGAAAAGATCAAAGAATTTTTTGCCTGCAGAGATCATGTTTTAAAAAAATTGGAGTTCTCTGATTAGCCTCTTTTCTTCGTATAAAAAAAATGTTTTGGGAATTATTCAAATTTCACAGACTCTTTTAGCGATGGCCTCACTGAGGAGCAATGTTTAAGAAACTATACGACCCTTTTCACAGTGCATTTCATTCTCTGCGCTAGCTTTTATTACTGGGCCGGTTTTGGACCAACCTGATTTAATCAACTGGAGAGGATTTGTGATCAATTTATTTGTGTCAGATGCAGTTCATGTGTATTTAAATAATTGGTACAAATAGAATATTTAGTTATCAGTTTTATTTGATCGTTTAGAAATGCTAATCGTTCCAGGCTAATCACTTACGCTCCAACTACTAACGCTGAACACAATTGTCCATTTTCAGCTAGAAAACTGTAGCACTATTTACATGCAGTAATTGGCAGTATTTATCAATCATGAAATTGATCGTGTCTTCTAGCAAAAAGTAGTGGTAAGTCAAGTAAAGACGTTTTGTGAAAAATATTGGCATTGTTCACGCTTTTGCTAAGGTTTTATGTTTGTCCATGTCTATGCTCTAACTGATGGATTAACTGAGTTGGTGGTGGTGATGGTATATTGGCACCGATTTATCGCTTTAATCATTTACTGCGCTTTTGTAAACTGTTTAGTTTAAATAAAAAATGGAACATCCGTATCGTGTTAATAATGATGTGTGGTACAAGTTGTGCGTTGCTTTTGACAGAAATGAACAGAGACATTATTTAGAGACGTTATTTCACAACGATGCTATTTCATTTACACCAGGACAAATTTTACCGGGCGTGTAAATAGAATTAATGATAGCAAACGTATATAGCGAGCGATAGCCTGAAACATTTAACTTTAATTTAATTGTCTCAATGATTGCACATTACAATTCAATGAGAGTCATTGCAAGCTTGCAAGAAAAAAGTTGTATATAATAACATGAACCTCGTACAAATTAATTTTTCCACTTCTTTTTCATGCGCTTGAGAAAATTTAGAAAAAAGTGTGCTTGTACAAATTTATTGACTGACCTGAAACATTTGATTTGAAATTCATTTCATTTGAAATTTCGGGCATCAGTCAATCTTAAAAATAACAAACATTAACGCGTCTAAAAATATACGTATAAATATATGTTTAAAAATGTAACAAAAATATACTTGTTCCTTTGTGTGAAAATTGCGATAATCCTCCTCTCGTCGACAATTCTAATACAAAAGCAAAATAATTTTGCCCAGCCGCAAAAAAAAAAAAAATTTGATTACTACAAAATCTATGCAAAACACATATAATAATCTATAAAATGACTACAGTACAGTAGCAAAATCCACTAGAACTACTGAGGGATCAACCATGGGTTCAACACATAAAGAAATAGTCCACATACACGGTGGCCCCCAAAAAAAGTTACCTTAGGCCAGTGATGCCATTTCTGGAGATATATCCCCACATTTATGGATATTTCGAAAGATCTATTATCTGGGTACAGACATTTTTTCAGTAAAAAAGGCATCCCTAGATCTGGGGATATTTCTGATACATGTGGCGCAGATTTTCCACTTAGTCTCCTTAAGAAATTATTGAATTTGGATGTGCAGCAGCACATTAATGTTGGCATAATTGCCCCAATGCATGATCCAACATTCTTAACTTTCTCGCATTCACAATTTCATTTTTGATTTAATAGAAAGTTGGATTTAGCTTAATTATCTGAAATTATTGATGAACATTACGGGCTGTAGGCTATTGAAGTCAGAAAAGGAACTTTGAATTTCCGATTCAGTTTTCCGAAAATTGTTCCCTAGGCAATATTAATGAATTTTGAAAGGGCTTTGGCGACTTACAGCTTAGCCTCCGGACGCGTCCGGGCCGCGTTTGTTTTAATTAATTTTTGAAGGGTTTTGGCAACATTAATTCATTTTTAACAGGCTTTGGCGACTTACAATTTTGCCTCCGGACTGCGTCCGCTTTAATCAATTTTTGACGGGTTTGGGCAACGTCAATTCATTTTTAAAGGGCTTTGAAGACTTTAAATTTAGCCTCCGGACACGTCCGGGCCACGTCCGTTTTAAGAAATATTTGAAGGGTTTTGGCAACAATAATTAATTTTTAAAGGGCCTTGGCAACTTTCAATTTAGCTTGGGGCCGCGTCCGCTTTAATTAATTTTTGAAGGGTTTTGCGCAACGTTACTAAATTTTTAAAGGGCTTTGGCGACTTTCAGTTTAGCCTCCGGACGCGTGCGGGCCACGTCCATTTAAATTAATTTTTGATGGGTTTTGGAAACGTTAATTAATTTTAAAATGGCTTTGGCGACTTTCAATTTAGCCTCCGGACGCGTCCGTTTTGATCAATTTTTGAAGGGTTTTGGCAACGCTAATTAATTTTTTAAGGGCTTTGGCGACTTTAAATTTCGCCTCCTGACGCGTCCATTTAAATTCATTTATGTAGGGTTTGAGCAACGTTAATTAATTTTTGAAGGGCTTTGGCAAGTTTCAATTTAGCCTCCGGAAGCGTCCAGGCCGCGTCTGTTTTAATAAATATTTGAAGGGTTCGGGCAACGTCAATTCATTTTTAAAAGCTTTGGCAACTTTCAATTTAGCCTCCGGACGCGTCCGGGCCGCGTCCAATTTAATTAACTTTTAAAGGATTTTGGCAATATTAATTAATTTTAAAAGGGAAAAGGGCTTCGGTCACTTTCAATTTTTCCTCCGGTCCCGTCCGGTCGCATCCGGATTAATTAATTTTGTCCCGCTCCTCAAACAAAAAGGTTGATCTGGGAATATCTGGGGATATTATTTTCCATCACTCATTTACTTACTGATATTACTTCCATCATTAATTTAATTTGGATATCTGGGAATATTTTACGAGAAAATTCAGAAAATCTTGGGATATTCCGTTCAGATCCAATGGCATCACTACCTTAGGCTATACTTTTCACACACTATAGCTAAGCAGTAAAGGTCACTACCGGGCACAAAATTTTAAGTTGCCGAAACCCTTCTGAAATAAATGAAGGCGGTAGCAACCAGTCGCTACCGGATGCAAAATTGAAATTCCCCAAACCCTTTTTAAAATGAATGAAAGCGGTGACTATCGGTCGCTACCGAGCAGAAAATTGAAAGTTGCTGAAACTCTTTCGAAATAAATGAAGGCTGTAACAACCAGTAGCTACCGGATGATAAACTGAAAGTCTCCTAAACCCTTTTGAAACTAATGAAAGCGGTGACTGCCAAACGCATGCATCATTAAGGCAGGTCTAGATGCATCAAGATTGCACTTTAACGTACACCGTAGGCAATAGTGTGCCTGGTGATACTTGATCCACAAACTGTTGGTTAGGCAGCTTTGGGAGTTGGGAGGGACATGTGCAGTAATCAAGACTACCACAGTCCGGTTCTGCGCGGAGAGCCACGCACAGAACCGCGCTCTCGCTTCTTTAGTCGCCTTTAACGACTCCCCCGGGGGCTCTGGGCTGCAGGTAAATTCTTTGTTCCCCGGCTTGCAGGTGGTCTCGCAAACTGTTGAAATTCATGCACATCTGAATAACCACTGTAAGAGTTGTATCACGCAGCATGAGTTAGGCTACGACTTTTTTGGCTCACCGCGCATTGAATTAGTTATTACAAAATTGGATTTCCTTATTTCCTTACATACTAAACGACAAACACACGTATTGTCGCTCACTCACAGGGCCTGATCTGGGTCTTGCCAGAAATTAGCCATTTGTTTTTTTAGCTAGGTCTAACTTGTTTTTTTGCCCAATTTGCTACACAAAATTTTGTTTCCTTTGGGTGAACTAGAATATATCAAATTTATTGCTCTGTTCATCACCACAGGTCAGTAATTGAGCTTCTTATAACGAAGGATAAATACAAAATTCGCCAAGGGCTTTTGCAAAACAAATAAAAAAATCGCCAACTGCACAAAATACAATTTTTTGGCGATTTTGGCGACTGACAGATCCAGCCCAGCTCACTCACATAATTATCACATTACACCGTTACTATGAGGCAGCACTGTAGAAACTCTCAACGATTTTGACAGAATGCGCTTTGCCAAAAATCACTACTATCAGATAATCAACTTGTATTGTAGCTTAATAAAAAATCACAGTTTCATGCAATAGGCTATGAATACAAGAAACAAGAGTTAAAAATATCGTCGCAAAAAATTCAAATGTTTTCACTGGCACTGAATAATCCTGCATTTCTAACTAAACCTATATCCATAACAAAAGAGAAGTAGGTAAATTCAGGGAAAAGAATTATCAATTAAAACGCAACGTTCGATAAAACACTTTCACAACTAAACAATTACTAACTGAGCGTCAACTTTTCACACAAAAAATAAACCAATGGCAGATAAAACCTGGAATCACATACCAACACAAGACCATGTGCAACTTCTCTTCAGAATTTAATCTGATGCCAAGTAAATATCATCAGACATAATAAGTTTATGCTTGGGATGAGCTAGTAGGTTGACACCGAACATGTTAACCAGGTACCTGACTTAAGTAAACGATCCCAAGGTCAATGCAGTCTACACAAAACTGTCCGCATTTTACATTCATAGTTGAACGGCGCAAAGTTGAAATCTTATTTATGGCAAATTTATAGTTCACTGTTGACAAAGATCTTCATCGAACAATCTGCAGTCAATCCAAAGTCTATACACAGTCGTGCCTGTACTTACGCCAAGCTGTTGGGTTGACCCATTTCTTCATGAAAGACGCACTGGTAAGTCAATCGAAAGTCGACACGCAGTCGTGCCTGTACTTGGGGTGAGCTGTTGGGTTGACCCTGATTCCGTTGACGAGACACTGCACGACCCACTCGGAGGCCACGACGTCGATGTCAAGCCTGTGCGCGTGCTGCACCACGGCTGAGCTCGTGTGTGTGTCCGCCACGACCACCTGCACCGCCGGGGACTTGGCTGCAATAGTCAAGTGTGTATGCCAGAGTGTGACTCTTTCATAGTATTCTATTCATCATTTACTCCTATGTTCCAGTGCAGGACAGTAGCTTGAACTGCTAGAATGGGTATGTGTGATTGTAAAGCGCCGTTGTGATAACTTAGGTCATGTTATGGCGCTACATAAGTAGTCTGATATTGATTGATTGATTGATTACAATCAGCAGCAATTGACTGCTGCACGCTATCGTATACAAAAACGAAGCAATGAAACGAAAGTACGAAATGAGTGTATTACATACAACAAAATTGAAAGGTACACAATGGAACACAATTGAAAGGCAAGAAATCATCGCAACAAAATCAAACGGCACCAAACACGGCAAAAAATTGATACGTGCTAAAAGAATGTGACAAAATTGAAACTTGGTTTTGAGTAAATGCTGAGTAGTGCTCGGCACGCTGTAAAAAATTATTACAGTGCGCAGAAGTATGCGCAGAAATCCAAACATAAGATATCGCGTTTTGACACGGCAATACTTTTTTTCTCACCGTTCACATGAATCCGAAAAACTGCTCAGTATCCCACAGAAATTTAAAAATAGTTCTTCTTAGTGTTTTACTACGCGTGAGGGGGCTGTAGGCTATTACAAGCGTTTCTTAGGATATATTTAACATTCTTCCGCAGTTGGATTTGAAAAAGCTGAAATTAATTTGCCGATCGTTTTGAAGTCTACAATATTGCCTTGCGCGCGACAGTATGAAGTTTTAAACAGCAAACGATAAGATTTTTGAAAAATTTCTGTTTCTTTTTTAAAATATAAGCATTTCTCAACATTCCAATTTTCCGAATACGTTTTGAGAAACAGGCCCCAGATCTCCGGCATCAGAACTACCCGAGGACGCCTTGGTCGGCAGCGCCGACACGAGACTAGCACCAGCCGCTAGCAGGATCTCCCTCCAGACGGCCACGAACTCTGCGTCCTCAGAGCTCACGTGCACAGCGACGCCAAGCAGTGGGCGCGCGGGCAGTTGCGACTGACTGCAGCGACAACCGCAGCACAACTATCAGGCTATTTATAGAACACAGCCACTTATAGCATTGCAGATGTCACAACAATTACTAAAAACTAGAGTCAAACTAGAGTCAAACTAGAAACGAACTACCAAAAAAACTTAAAATGAAATATGGGTACGCTGTTGACTGCATAGCCATTTTATATTAAGTTTTATTTATTTATTTTGTCCTATATAACCTAGGTTTACATTTGAGTTGACTGCAACCCAAATGTGTGAAATATAGATGCTCTTATATCGAACATGCTTCGAACAAAAAAAGCACGAAGCAAAGAAAACTAACAGCATTTAAACACAAAATCAAGTCCAAAGAATAACAAAGAAATAAAATATGAACTAAACCAGCCACTTTTCAAATACCTTCAAAAGAATCAAGCGTATCAATATTGCTGACAAAAAACCTGACTAGATACCATTCCACGAGCTCCTTAGTTTCAAGGCTGAGTCCAGCTGGCAGCATGTATGCTCGACTTTGATCCAACAGCTTGTCCTACACAGCAGATAGTGTAATATAGAATGTCATCATCATTTGCGCTTTCTGCATAATTTCTATGAATCTTGATTTTGGCAACTAGCAGATCAAACCCTGCTCACTGCAAATAAATTTGAAACCAGACTGTAATAATGATATAAGGTAGTTCTTCAGCACTCTCACTCTCGTCGAGGTTTAAGGGCCGTGCGTAGGAACAAAGACAACTACAGCCCGGTACAGTGCCTAGCAAAGACATGCTCCCCCTTATGACTTACCCTGAGCTTTGATCTACAGATCTATTCTCATTTTATCCCCATTTACAGGGGGTTCTTCTTCACCAACATTACACTAAGTGCTCACTACTGACTCCTAGCACGCACAAAGTATCACAGTGACTAGACACTCACGGCGCGCACGCAGTCTCGTATCCAGATGTGTGAGAGGCAGGGAATGCCGGCGGCGAGCGCGCACAGGTATTTGCGCGTGCGCTGATGCACGGCAGAGATGAGGAAACACCGGCCGGCTGAGGCACTCATCTACGACACAAGCTACAATTTGGTGCGCAATTGGCGCTCCACTTGCATCGCGCTGATACAAAAACTATCTTCGTCAATTCAATCAATCATCTCATCCAAAGAATGAAGGTCAACAATTTTGTGTGTACACACATAATTGTTGAACTTCTAATAATGGAAACGTTTGATTTTTCTCGCGATATAGCGAGCCGCCATGGTGTAGTGGTTAAGGCATCTGACGAAGAGTACCTGGGTTCAAACCCCGCACTGGCAACTATAAAACCATGCGTTACAGATCCTTCAGTTAGGCTGTTAAATACACAAGTGTCGCTAGCTGCTAATCCCGTGCCAGGTAATTATTAATTGGGTTGGCGTCATAAAAGGCATCAGGCCACAAAAACTCAGCTCCAGCATTCTTCATCAGGGCGCAAACGTCTGACCTGTGTGAAAACATGGACATTAACACATTAGACCACAAAAAGGCGATTAGCCTGTTAGTTTATTCACGTGTAAGGCAATGATATCCATTCAAAAATAACATTGATGAATGATGGTTCTGAATGTGACTAAACAAGACCAAACTTCATCATGACAGTAATGTGTGCAAGCTAACCGTTTGAAGGTCAAATTCCTGAAGGACCATTCCACCCCCGGCCTGAATCTGTCGGCTAAGCTCCTCCTTGTCAAATGGAACCTCGTCTGTACAACAATAGCGACAGAGAGTTTAAAGTTTGACTAACAAAGCACGTCATCGAGATCTCAAAATTCTACCAAACCCAACAATGCCACCTACCCGACAGTCCTAGACTGTACCAAGCAAGCACAAAAAGATATTTACTTGTAAACCTTCAGCCCTGACAATGCACTAAAAGAAGGATATCACGAGGAAAAGACACTTGAAGACTTTATTAACGACTTTGAAAAGAAATTCAAATTTTCCCGCTAAGCAATAGTCTTTATTTTTTGTCAACAGTGGCAAAAATTGCAGCAATTGATGTGAGAAAACTGCCATACACTATACGAAAAATATAATAATAAACTCTGCAATTTTACTAATTGCTGCGATACTAATATGCATTTTCGTTACGCCCGTTTCATTTCATGGATATATCGATGCATGACCGTATTTTTCTTTATTTCTTTATTTAGTATGTGTTTGCTTGCTATACAATTGTGTGAATTAAAAGATATTGATGTCAATGATACCCTCGACGAGATAACTGCTCTGCATGGATGACGTCTCTGATCCGAAGCTGATGTTGAGAGCGGCGGCAGACTTGTCGCAGTGTGTGAGCAGGAAGAGGATCCCCTCAAATATGCGCGTCGTTGGCAACTGGGTCACGAACAACTCTGCAATGGTGAAAACAGCTCAATTTTAAAGATCAGATCAGATCATTGGGAGTCTAAATACGAATGTATGTAGCAACTAAGACTAAATTACAGTACGATTCAGTGCCTCGGGGCGCGGCAAAGAACTGCTTTGACTAACCAAGAACTTCTTTAGTCGTCTTTTACTCGCCAGAGAGCTCTGAGCTGCAGATCTATTCTCTTTTACTTACGCATGAAGAAGCTTGAAAGACTGAAGTCAGATGTAAGTTCAAATGGACTTAAGTTCGAAGACTTCTGTCAATTCAAATGAGACTAAAAACTGTACTATGGTCCCAAGTAAAATTGGCTCCAATGGTTAATACACGGTGGTCCAAAATAAACTTGACACTTTTCACATATTGTCTTGAGCCATGTCAGGATGTACGGATGGCACTTTAAGCATGCACCATATACAACTACAACACGTTTCTCAACACATTTCACAATCAGAGTACATTGAACGAGCATTCAACTCACGTGAACGTGCTTTTTTAGTCGGTGCGCTGGTAGAACCCTGGGGGGAATCGACGACCGATTTCTGATACGGACTTTCCTTCCTCGCAGCTAAGGAGACAAAACAGCCCCAACTAAATTTAGCATCACTTCAATTGACCGCATTTAAAATAACGAAGGAGTGCTTCATGCCAGTTTTGCAACCTTTCTTTCGCCTAACTATGTGCACAACGATGAGAAAAAGCTTTCAAGGACATCTTTCCTATTAATGACTATTGATTAAAACTGCATTTATAAATTGAAACAAATCTGCTCTTGAAAGAAGAAATCGCATTAAGCTATTTTAATGAGGAATTTCTCTATTCAGAAATCGCATTGCGTTACAAGAGTACAATGGCTGATCACTCTGGCTGTAGAGGCTAGATGCCAGGGACCTGCCATGCAACAGCACATTAGAAAGATCGAAGGCATTTCTTACAAGCAGTGGCTTGTAACAAGCTTCGTTTGGGGGTGGACGTCTCCCCAGGTGCTCCCCGCTTTCTCTTCACGCCCCCAACTTTTCCCTTCTTTGACGTCGATGGGACCGACTGAAAGTCGACAGAACTCGTCTCTGATTCCTCCCCCTCAGCTTCAGCTCTACCCTCATCCTTTACTTCTTCTTTCTTCTTCTTCTTCTTCTCGCTACTCTTGACAGATTTTTTCTCACTCGATTTTGCATTAAATTTCGAGGACTCTTTTTTTAAGCTGCTTTTTCCCGGAGCGACCATCGGAGTTTGCTCATTTAATGTAGGGTCAGCTGCTTCGTCTGCAGTAGAAGTCCACGTTTGCCCTCCGAGTGTCTTCGCATCACTTGTCGGCGTTGCCATGGTAACGGTTGCAGAAGCGGCAGCTGAAACGTTTCGTTTCGAGGACCGAGGGGGCTTGCAGACGGAGGAGGTGGAGGGGAAAGGGACAGCTGTATCCCCCCCCCGAGGGGTCGTAGGGGCCCCACTTCGCTTTCTTTTACCATCGAGAACATTGTCTACACAAGAATTAACATTTGTATCCGTTTATACAAAATGTTCAGCTAACAAAAAATCAAATAAATTTGAGCATCAATACCAGTATAAAAAGATCAAAACATCAAACAATGCAGCCAAAAAAAAATTAACAAATTAGTCCTCAATACTTTAAAACTATTTAATTAAACAAACGATGTTGTATTAGGCTCAAAAATAATTGATCCATTAACTAATCTTAAATTTAAACAACAAAATTTTAATATTAATTTTGACAAGCACTAAGCCTAAGTGCGTAATTCAATTAACATCCGAGCTAAGTTTTGCAGGCTTAAAGTATGCCCAAAATGATGGTTAGATGCAAATTGTACACGCCTAATCTGAATTGAAAATGCGTAGCATTACGCATGAAAATCGACTGTGGCTGCCTATCCGGTTTTTAAAGGCTGAGCAGTTCTACCATACAGGTCTTAGAAAGCCAGGCGCAATGCTACGCATCTTTTGTCAGAGCTAAACTTAACCTTGGCAAATATGCCACTTGTTCTCTTGTTTATAATATAGCTCGCATCACCATCATCAGCCAACTAACCAAGGCTGACATCAGCGGCAACGGCGTACAAAGCGGGGGAGGCAGAGGGCGCGGGGGGTGCAGGGGGTCGAATGAACCCCCCACTCGTCGACCCCCCACTCAGTCGCTCGACGAGGGCAAGAGCTTGCTGGGCGGAGAGAGCGACCCTCCTGCGCGGCAACCTGCCACAATGTCACCACACTGCGCATTTTCGCAAATCATTTGATCATTTATTTTACTATTATTTCAATTCTATCAATATTAGATCAATTTAAAATCAATCCACAATTTTCATCAATCAAATTTAGCACCACAAAAAATAATGTCCGTGTTTTCACACCAGTTTAGACGTTTGTGCCCTAGTGAGGACAGCAAGAGCTGGATATTTATGGCCGGATGCCCTTCCTGACAATTTTTTTTTTCTTCAGATATGTGGTCAGGCCTTTAATACATGATTTCAGAGTTGTCAGCGCTGGGACATGAACCCAGGTCTCTAGGACACGCGTCTGATGCCCTAACTACTACACCACAGCGCCTTGCGGTTACCTTAAGATTACCATAAAATTCCTTTTAAATCATTAGAGCATCAAACCTCAGCACAGCTCCATCCCTGAACCTCACCCCATACCCCTGCCCGACATCATCGTTATCCTTGCCCCCCGCGCCGTGGGGGTACAATTTCTCCACGACCCCCAGCTCATACACGCCCTCCTTCCTCTCAGCGAGTACCTCCATTCCCGGGGGGACCAAGTCGCACTCGATGAGCTCGTGGGGGGAGGCTTCAAGTCGTGTTCCGTCGTCAAACGTAACGTCCCATCGGTCGAGGGCGCGGGGGGCGAGGAGACGCGCGGGATAGTAGTGTCTGTCGGTCCACTGCGCGAACACGGCGGCCCCTGGGCGCACAAAACTCCGTATCAGTTTTTATTCCAATCATAGTAATTATAGTCATCTTAATGGGGTTCAAAACTCAAATCTCAAGACGTCTATAGGATTCCACACACGCGCGCACACACACGCGCCCACACACACGCGCGCGTGCGTTTGGTGGTCATAATCTCCGGTTATGCAGAGACAGGCCATTTGCAGCCATGGACATTGGACACCCGCGCTTTATCCTATCCGTCGCATCCTCACGTCCCAATCCCTTTGCTTTCATATCCTTCTCTGTTAAGTGTAGCAATAGGATCGTGCACCTATTTTGAATGCATTAATCCTTATTTGCCAAACAAGCAGGCAATTAACAAATTAAGTATTAGACTAGTTACTAAATATTAGACTACTCTAAATTTACTCCACAGACTTGTCTCGATCCAGTGTGTCGCCATGTGGCAGGTTCCTGGCATCCAACTTTTTCACTTAGTCTCAGCCTCAATCCATCTCTTCAGCACTGCATTCCTTTTTGAAGAACATCGTCCAGCATTTCCATTTGCTCCATCCTTTCTGGTCCTAGTTTTCCGTCCATTCTCCAGTCCATGACGTTGAAAACATACAACTTGTTTGTGTTATAAATGTGCAAAAAATTAGTAGAGATACAAAAAAAATTAATGTCAAAAACCAACAAAAACAAATAGACCCAGTTGCTCAATGGAGAGTTATTTGAGTGATTATCAATTCCGGTTTTTCAGGAAATAATCTTGAAAGAATTACGTCTATTGTCCAGAACTCCGATTGGTCAGAAAACGCAATGACCTCGGATCTGGGGCGTGCAAAGTAGGCAAGCGCTTGGTTCAGCACAATCTTGCTGGTCAACGAAAAGGTGAAAATACAGCCGGCGCGGTTGAGTTTCATGCAAACACCCCTACCTCACACAGATAGTATTTTCGCCTTTTCGTTGACCAGCAAGATTGTGCTGAACCAAGCTCCTGCCTTCTTTACACGCCCCTTTCTTTTCAACCCTCTATTGAGCAACTGGCAATGGGTACAAATTAGCTTTACATCTGATAAATAAATAAACCAGACACCGGACAATAAATGAATATATTTGACTAATAAACAAACCTGACACCAGGCCTTGCCCCCTGCCATCGGCAGACGTCAGTTTGCTCGGGGTCATCGAAGGAACCGAAGCAGGGGTGGCAGCTGTGGTGGAAATGGCAGGAATGTTAGCGGAACTGGAATCACGTTTGGATAGGGGTGTGGAAGGTGTATTCCGGTCCCTTCTTCGGAATGATAACAGTTCAGTGATGTGTGCCCGAGTGAGAGATATCTTTGACCGAGCAACGCTGGAACATTCACGAGCAAAGCTGCTCAACATCAACTAAACATTTTGTTGCAAAAACAGCAGTAAATTGCGATTGACCTACAATTTTCATTAGAACACTAATTAATAGCAATTAGAGAATTAAAAATCATTCAAATTAAATAAATTCATGCCTAATATGATAACATGATTATTTTCATACAGAAAAGTCTGATTTAATAGTGAACAACTAACAAGCATTTTTCACTGAGGTTGGATGTTTAACGCCCTGATGAGGACTGCTGGAGATGGGTTTTTATGGCCGGATGCCCTTCCTGACGCCAACCGAATAAATAATTATCTGGCACGAAAAGATTTAATAGTGAATGATGAGAATGACTTTTATCACAGGTCATTAATTTGTAAAGTAATAAGTAAAACAAAACACAAACAGAATAAGTAAATCAAACATCTGCGCATACCTTTGAACGGAGCCGTCATCGAATCTCACTTTATATGCATCTCCCCCCTCCCAGCTTTCATCTTTCTTCCCCTCCCCTACCGTCGACACGACTGTTGCCGACCTATGCTTGCCACTTGCCATCGCGGCAAGCAACCCCTGCTCGGCAGGAAGGAAGTCACATGACATGACGTCGATGACTTTGACGTTCGTCACGCTGCCATCGTCGAACGCAACCGTGATCTTGGAGGGGGCTGAAAGGTCAGAGAGGGTGGAGTGACTGGCAACGCGACCGAAGTAAAAGTGCTTGTCCTTCCACATGGCCAGCACTGAAATAGAAGTGTGGGTCACATTGGATAACACTGTAATATAAATAAAATTATCTATGAACAGAAATGAACAAATTAAATTACAATATAAAAAAATAATATTTACAAAACAACGAAATCCGGGCGATCATGCAAGAAACGCGGCAATATTGTACAACTTAGTAACTACTTATCTGAATCTATCTTTACGACTCAAACTTTGACATAAGAAATTCAGCAGCAAAGCGGTAAAAAATTATTTTTAAACTCTAAAAAATGTCGGATAACAATCATTCAGTTGTACCTAAACATTTTAAAATGTAAAACATTCATGACAGTGGTTGAAAATTTTGAGTCAGACAACATTAATAAGTGAAGCTAACCAAATACCTTGTACATTAGATGGTAAACTAACAGCATACTAACCAGATTCATTTGGTTGAAACCCATTCGACTGATGAACAGAGGTCTCCGTCCCTTGTTCCTCACCACGTGATCTCCCTTCACGAGCCTTGCCCTTCACCGAGCTGGCACCCTTATTCGTCGCACTTCCTCCATTGTCAGTGCTGACCCTTGAACTCACGACCTCTCCGATGATCGTGAATGAAGCTGCTGCCGCACCAGGTACCGCTCCTCTGAAGCCACCGTTCTTTTCCAACCCTACCACACTGCTGGCAGAGCCACTTTCCCCGACAGCACCGGCTGTTGCTTGTAGACAGGACTTCTTCACTGTGGCAGCATGGTCTGCTTCAGGGTCAGCATCACCGACACATGCACTAGTGGAACTGCAAGGATTAACAGCACCTTTTGTTTGGATGTTACTGACCCCAGCCGTAGTAACAGCAAATCCACTGCTATCGTTAGTATTTTTTGTTACCCCGACTGTCGCTCCCAAACCACTTCCCCCCGAGGCCACTGCAGACAATCCTTCCGCCAGGGCGCCTTCAGCCACTTCACTTTGATGTCCTGTCGAGCCTCCTGCTGTGATACCATTGTCCACCGGTAAATTCTCCACTGCCGATCCAAACAGCTCAGAGCCGAGACTTCCAAATGAGCAATCCAACGATGGATCGCCCAACGTCGGCAAATGGTCCACGACACGAACCCCGGATGGAGACAGCTGTGGTGAACGCTCTATGGAGGAACCCCTGGACAGCGGTGAACGGTCTCCCGATAGACCCCCTCCTGGCGCAGAGTCGCGCTTTGAACCGGTGCTACCACTGCCGCTGCTTCGACGCAGCTTGGATTCCGATGGAGGCAAAGGCTGGCGAAACAAGTGATCGTCGTTCAACGACGATGAGGTCATCGGAAGCGATTGGGAAGCATTCGAAGAGGGAGCGCTTGCCATGACGAGCAAAACTGGAGGGGTCGTTGTTCCAGACACCAGGGCATCAGATCGGCCATGAGGGTGACTACTCAAAGTCGAGAGGATCTGATTGCGTAGTGGCTGATCTGAAGTCTGTGGCCGCATCGAATCATTACTGCTGAGCATGGTGCTTTGGTGCACCACAGCGCTCCATTGCCGCTGCTGATTCAGCTGCTGCTGATTCAGCTGCAGCCGATTCTCCTGTTGCTGACTTTGGTCCGGCTGATTCTGTTGCTGCGATGAAGTCAAATGGGGTCGATCCGCAATCTTCTGATTTCCGCCGATCGTCGTGTCACCACTGCCCTGCTGCCGCAGTTGCTGTGCCTGCTGCTGCTGCTGCTGCCGCTCGATCAGCTTGATCTGCTGCCTGTGGTACATCAGCGCCGCATCCGTCCCCGCCTCCATGCTGTCCGTCGAATACAAACTGCCCGACCTTCGCTCGGCATCGGAAAGCGTCGCCATGGCAACGACCCCAAATCCCCCGTCGACGTCCGATACTCGGTTCGGGTCTCTCGTCAGCATGCTGCGCGCGACCCTTGACCTCGGAGTCAGATCAGCAGGGGCCAGCACAAAAGTTTCGAGGCTACGAGCGAAACGCGCATTCACGCCAGGGGGAGGACGAAGATCGTTCAAGTCGCCGGATGACTTCAATTCGGGCAGATCGGGGCTTTCAACGAAGCGGAAGGGGATGGGGTCCATGTTGCCGAGGGAAAGAACGACGTCACCAGGAGGCGGTACCTGCAGGCGAGGGGCCATGCAAAATTAAACAAATAGAATGCAATCTTAATATACAAGTAATTGAATTAACACAATTTTTAACGGAACGCAAATGATTTTTATTCAAATACTTCAATATTTCATGCATTTATTTCAGTCATAAGCATTGTTTATAATTAAATTTGAATTGAACGTCCTGATCAGCAGATTAACTGCTTAGTAGAAGATTGACTTAATGCTTACAAGATAATCGATTTACTTCGCAATTCTCAAAGAATCGCCTTTTTGGACAGATTGATTGATTATAAATGATGATCGATTGCTTGCCAGATATCAATTAGTCAAATACCAGAAGATTTATAGATTTCTTTAAAAGACTAATTCGTTGCTCACCAGAGGATTAACTTTATTATGTTAAAGATCCACAGCTTACCACCAAAACTCCACTTTGTCCAGCCCTGTCCACTTGCATTCTGTTTCCATTCCGAGCGCTTTGAACTGTCCTTTCCGCTCTGTTGCTCAACAGACCCCCCCTACTGCCTCCCGAGCCACTCCCACCGCCCCCCGTGCTCCCTCCACTTCCCCCACTGACATCCATCGCTCCTTCAACACCGGGGGTCGCCGCCGATGATGGTGTCGCGGCCCGGATGTCGCTCACATTCGGACTGATGTGGGAATGCACGACTGAGGACAAGACTGAGGATGACTTGGATCCGCTGTGGTCGGCCAGGTAGCCAGAGGAATGAGAGTGCAGTGAACGCGAGTCTGAGATTGGACTGGAGGCATCCTGAGAGGTCCACACCACGCGACGCACCTCCTCCCTTTGCTGGAAACAGCATCGACATTCGATGAAAGCGTGAATATTTTTTATATAGCCACTTTCTTTTAACTCTAGTTAAACTGCTTGATAGATGTTATTCTTGAACCAGGGTCCTTTATTTAATTAATTGACCCATATTTGGGTGTTTTAATGCGGATTTGACTGATTAAAGGCATATACTTAACTTGATCCCTTTGTGATTAATGTAGGTCACCCTGGGAACATTCTCAACTAAAGAACATAACACTTGAAAAATGGAAAACATCTAAAATGGAAAAGAAATGTTTATAAATTAACAGCACTCAAATTATATGCAACTGCGATGATAAACTTCATATCCAATACTTTGACTACAATAGCATGCAAAAGAGAAGGCAACATTCCTGCAGACTGGGGTTTAACGAGAATTGGTCTGAAGCTCAGAATTCCACGGGCGCTTCGTAAAAGGCGACTATAGAAGAAGGAATGATTCCCTGGACTGTAATAGTCTTTGTTACTACACACAATCCTTAAACCCAAAGAACATAGAATCTGATCAATAGAATGCAATTCTAAGATATTCTTAGATTAACTAAGCCCCATTAATTAATCGATTCAAATCCCACTTTCTGAGATTAACTCGGCCCTATTTAATTAATGGATTCCAATACCACATTCTAAAAGCTCATTTCCTGTTTCATTTCACAAACCTCATCCCAACGTCTTCTAACAAAATTTCCATTGGAAAATTCCATCACAAAAGTCGTCTTTATCCAGCAGAGCACGTCGTTGTGCTCGGCGACCTCTCCCGTGAATGTCGGGGTCGGCGGCTGGAAGAGACCCGGCTGCAAACAAAGTATCGTCACCGTTCAAGAAAACGAAGGTAAATAAGTCTCTCTACCTCATTATGTGCCAAAGTTAGGAAGCAGGGGCCTTATTGCCAAATAATCTTAGAAAAATTCTAGTCTAAAGAAGCTCATAAGCAAATCTTAAGATAATCTAATCGTGTGTTAACTAGAATGCCACCGTAACGACCAAATGATGACGTCATTTTGCTTAGCGAAACGATTGTAGCTTTTAAAAATCGGACTTAGCCAAAACTTAGGAAGAAACTTATGTATATGAAGAAATGTATATGAATGAGGCCCGAGGGGCGTCATAAAAAATCTTAATCTTAGAAACATTTCAAGCAAATCTTAGGAAAATCTCATCATTTATATTTCAAACACCGCACTGCCACACGTAGATTAATCATATGTGTGTTTATTTGTCAGAAAACAGAAATAAATTGATAACATAGAAAGAAATGAAACTTAAGCTACAATCATACAACACAGTAAGTTGACAATGATTCAATCACACAGTGCAAGAATAAGTTGATGTACACATGCAACAGAGCCGCGCGTAGCCTGTACTGCTACTTTATATGCCACAGTATTTCATGATTTGTGGCGAATGGATTTAGGTTATAAAAATCTAACTTCGGAAAAACTTTTTTTAAATTTTAGAAATGTACATGAACAGCGAGGCGCTGTGGTAGTGTTTAAGCCGTTGGACACGAGTCCCGGAGACCAGAGAGTACGCGACCGGCACAAAATAATTTCTGCACAAATGTTACACTCTTGGCTGTTCAGCCAATTCAAAGCAGAAACCACAAAATCAGTACATCTGCACCTGAAGAATCTGAGTATCTGCCGTTGTGCTAGTCCCACCCGAGCTCAAATCCCCCCCTCTGGCACGCAAACCCCTCCCTCCGTCCCTGCCGTCTCCTAGACCGATCGCCGGGGGCGATGACCCCCTGACGGATCTGCACGCAGCGCTCCCTGTGGGCGCCGCCCCAGTGGGTGCTCGAGGGTTGCGGAGGCCAGATGAAACGCGTCGATGTAGTGCCGTACCGACGGGTGGTGCGATAGATTTAGTCGAACTCGGTGTGTCAACGAGAGCAGATGGAGGAGCCGAGGGTCGTGGGGTCTCGCCGACAATTTTAGCTGAAACGCAGCCAGATAACTTTTCTTGAAAAAATATATCATTCAATTAACCCAAACTTGTACTAAGAATACTATTAATAATACTGGTAATACAGGCAAGGGGCTATGATGCAGTGGTTAAGGAGTCCTGGCATCGACTCCATGAAATCATGACGTTACAGGCCCTTCAGCAAGGCTGTTAAACACACAAGTGCCGCTAGTTGATAATCATTGTCCAGGATAACTTAGGTCATAGTATCGTTATTACTACCCATCAGTAAGTCATCAACTCAATAGCAAACGCAACAATAATTGCAAGTATAGAAACTATTGAAATAACATTGGCAATAAAATCAGCTCACCAGCTACAGACGCGTTCTGTGGTTCAATCCCAGGGATTCCCCGAACATTCACGGCAATCCCGCCATTTTCGCCGTCACCAATCCCCTGGTTCGATTCGCTATTTCTCAAACGCTCCTCTGCTGTTAAATTTACACCAACCGGCACAGCCAATGCTCCCCTAGCTCTCTCCACCCGTGATAAACAAGCAGCCCTTAGCTCATCAGCCACATTACGATTTCCTCCTTCCAATCTCCCCCTCCAGAGTCCGCTATTGTCACTGCTTCCGGCCAAAACCTGGCCAGATGTGGTTATGCCTGATTCAACAGCTTCAGCTGCTGCCCCAGCTGAAGCCGCCGCACCTAAGACCCCCCTAACTTCTGATAAAATGTCACGCCCATTTGATATCATCGGCGAATCACGCTCGCGCTCTTCTCCGATTCTCTGAAGGGTTCCCTTGATGACGGAATTGCGACGTTTCCATGACAACTTTGAGGTCGGAGTTCGTTGTCGCAGGCCGCGTCTGATCGGAGGAAGTTTAGCTCCTTCAGCTCTTCCTAGAAAAGGAAGAAAAATGCCGCTAAATTCAGCTTTATTCCACCCAATTCTTAAATTTATAATATTAAGCACAACTTCCGACTTGTTCAAACATTTAGTATTGTTAGTCCTAAATAAGCAGCTATCTTGCATCAGTTTTCAAAGAGGCAAAAGGCAACGCAATATACTCCTGTTTAGTAATTCATATTATTTTTGTGTACTTTATTCAGTTTGAACTCCGCCTGGTGTGAATCCAGCACAGCAATTGTACAACGAACATCCACTAGAAACATGAATAATTGAATCTACTGTAAAACATGACATTTTTGCTGCATGATATTTTGGCACTTTTGCCGCTCAGAAATTTTGCTGCACTTAATTTTCTTGTTTTTAGGACTGCCATTATATAGTAATTATAATCTGCAGCTTTATTTTGGCGCATTCAATCTTCGCAATTTTTGCCGATTTGCGAAATTAGCCAAAACTTCATGCAAGCAAAAATTTCCTGGTTTAGTCTTTTTACATGACGCCAACATGACACTATAGCATTTATTAATAATCAGCTCACTAAACGCAGTCAAAAACAGCAAATAGGCTAACAGATAAATTTATAAAAAAATCTTTTCATTGAACCCTATCATTTTTACAACAAATGGAGATAGATAAATAAAGCAGTTATCTTGCATCAGTTTTCAAAGAGGCAAAAATGGTGTCAATCAGATACAATTCACCATTCCAAAACAAAACCATTAGCTTCCAACTAATTCTATTACTGCTTAGTCTACCTTCACTTGAAATTGAACGTGACGCAGCCCCATTCGCACTGGTGCCCTGCTCCAGATCTGTTTCCGGTACGCTAGTCTGCGCCGCCGCACCGCCTAATCGTCCTCTTTCGGCGTCATCAGCCGCTGTCGCATCCAAATCCGCATCCGACTGCTGCCGACTGCAGTCTGTGTTATCGGCCAGAGAACGATTCAACGCGCCTTCCCTCATCTGAACCTCCTCGGAGGTTCGAAAATTTTCCGAGGCATCGCCAGGAGCGGCTCCCCCAGACACGTAATTCTTGGCCTCGTCAGCGGCGCTGTCGGCGGAATCGAAGAGCGTGGAGGAGCAAGCGTGGTGTGATTTGAGCGCAGCTAGTTTGCGCTGCGCAGAGACGAGACTGCTGCGCCTACGAGATGCTGATGCTGCTGCAGCGCGAGCCTGACAGAACGACATCAGCAACACTACTCACCACATAAGTCACAATACTGACAGAACGTGTAAAAATAATCAATCAATTCTTTATTAAATGCAATAAACAATCACTATACTTCATCATTATTTATAATACAAATAAAATTAAATGATGAAAGATAAAATTGGATTGGCAGGCTCAATCCAGCCCCAAAACTCCGAAGAGTTTTGGGACTGGATCGAGCCTGCATGTCCAATTTTTGTCTTAAACAATAAGCATCCAGGCTCATAAAGGGGAGCCCTGTCATAAGCCCGAATGATTATTGTTTAAGCATAGCTATTTATAACCACTAGCAGCCCAGTCTGTGCCCCGCAAGCCTTTTTCCCATAGATCCATAAGACCCGTAGCCCTTCTTCTGAAGCCCATAAGACCCGTAGCTATTGCTAGGCTGTTGGTCAAAAATAAACTCTCGATGGCACAAGCTTCGCTAAAGATCTTAGCGACGTCATAATCGCTATGAAGCGCCAATGAGAGGGCTAAGATGGACCGCTCGTAGCAACAGGGATCGGTCGATACCACCATGCATAAATTAGTGTTCTGATTATTATAGATAAACTACTGACAGAAAGGCAAAAGTCACATCACTCTCACAACAACTAACTGCTAGATGCTCGACCACGATTTTTAAATGTACTAAATCGCACATTACTCAAACTGCAGTTAACGCTAAACTGCAGTTTGAAATTTTTGGGGTGCTCGACAATTTTCCTCGGTTTGACGACGATTTAGCAAATGAGATAAATATTACTGCACTCTGGTCTTCATTAGCGTTCTGGAAGGCCCTAATCGCATTAATATGTGTCAATAGTGGTAAATGTTCAATAATATCGTAAAAATTTGAATCCTGAAACGTAACTGACTTTCCGATGTTTTGGCCATTAAATCGCACATAATTCGCAAAAATGTGCAATGAAATTTTTTTTTTCGCAGATTGCTAATTCGCACATTAGATCGAGGTCGAGCAATAGAAAATTTAGTTAAATCGAACTACGTCACTAAATTGCACATAAATCGCACTCAAATCGAGGTCTAGCAACTAGCCGTGAGTCAACCATTAAAAATTATGTACAAATATTTGATAAACGACAACAGAAACACTAGAAATTACCTGATCAACTATTCTACATTTCTTTCCGGAAGAACAACAAACCTGATGTTTCGTGCTGTGTATCTTTTTGTTGTTGTTATTGAGTCCACAATACACATGAGATGAGACAACAAAACCATATTTCATATGCGTACCAGGCTTGCAGCGTTCTTAGGCGGGCGACCTCTTCTCTTAGCAGACATCGGGGGTTTTTGCTTAGAAGCACTAGCCACCACAGCATTGCACTCTGGAATTGATAGCTCCATCGAATCCGGAATGCTAAAAGAAACAAAGCTCAACAAGTTAATAGCATGACGTAGGCCTACCAACGAATTTGATAAGCCTACACAATACACGTTTCATTTTACTAAGCCTAGAGCTCAAATTGAAAGCTCTTTGCTAGGCCTTGGCTAAGTATGTAACAATAAAATGGCAGAGCAGTTCTTTGCAGTTACCGAACTGCACAATATTATGTCACAGGATGTAGCTAAATGACGTCACATCGACGTTGCAACAAAAACTGCATGTAATTAAAAAAATCGTCTACCAGTACCCTGCATTGTCTACCACGGGTGTAAGAGTGGATTCTATAGTCGTTTCTTTGTTTAGCTCATGTTCATCTTTGACCTTTATCTTTAGCTTAGCTTTGGAGAGAATTTACAGTAGCCATAACTGCCATTCAAAGAGGCTTTTTGTTTAGTTCATTTAAATTAATATATGACATTAAATTTACATGATGTCAAAGATTTCGTGCAAAGTAAGATCTGTTAACACTGAGTTCGAATTAACTTCATTTCAGGTAAAAATAAATTTAAATTTTTTAAATTTATAAATATACTGCGAGTTTTCTTGAATGACAGTTAAGGGCTGCCGCTAAATTGTCTCCTAAGCTCAGGTAAAGGTAAAGGTGGGAACAAAGATACGTCTATAGAATCCACTCTAAGACGCCACAGACCTGGTTTTCAGTTCCGACTCCTCGCTGCTCGAATCCACCGGGATGGAGGGCGCCGCTGACGCCCGCCCCTGCCTGAACAGCAGAGCAGTCGCAGCATTGGGACTGCCGCTGTCCCCGCTGCCACCCCCCTCCACCCCCTGAGGCAGCACCGGCCCTGCAAACCACACCCCGGCAACGAAATTTTGATAATTAGAAAAAAAATCTCAACATTAATTAGCCTATTACAGAAATACATTCAGCAAATACGTACGTTCATGAGAAAATTTCCACAGTTAAAAAACGTAAAATGAAAGGTAAGGAATTAAAAGAAATATAAAACAAGGTAATTAATATTTGAAAATTCAGCCAAGCGATACCGGTAGCGTCAGCATTCGCATTGTTCAGAGTTTGCAGGTCCGTTACACTATTATTTTCGACTGTTTTTATACATAAAAACAAATAAATTCATAGCAGATTATGTATCAAATATATACATAGATACTTAAACTTATATATAAATTTATATTATAGCTAACGAGACTCGTCGCATTTTTAAGCGGACAATCTCTTTCACTAACACACAAAATATATGGCTGAATGAGTCGTAGATAAAAGATTTATCATTCAAACGGACCAGGGACAGAATATAAAAATCAAGCACTTCTGACAAACTCACGGTCCAATCTGAAGCTGGGCATGTCCGGCGACTCGCTGTCCTCAGACACACGATCGCTCGTTTCTCTCAACAAACCCCTCCCCTCACCCCTGCATCGACAACCACAGATAATCCCAGAAAAACGTAATCAAGCCAAAACGAGTTGTGTAGTATGAAGACAGAGAAGGGCTCTACGCGTATTTCAATAAATCTGGCATCAAGAACTCATAGTCGCGAACAATTGATCCACACCAAAAAATATATTTAAAAAAAATCAAAGAGCAACAGAACAAGCTTCATTCTTGAACGAAGCACGCAATAAATAAAAAAACTGGGCAAAAGTTGACAATAAAACAAAATACTGCTGTGAATACTTTAAAATATACCCTACCATGAGATAAAAACAGTCGAAAAGTTTGGCTGTCAAAAATTGAATTTAATCTGAAATCATTTTAGAACTGATTGTTGGTCAAAAACATTCAAATACCCGGGAGAAGTCGAAACAGATCAATGAATAAAGATATCAGACAGTATCTATATAAACAAATTAAATATCAAATATAAATATTCTTCACAAGAATTTGCATGTCCATTGTCCAGAGCAACTAAGAAGACTCTAGTGCCAGACAGGATATATACATACATACATGCTGAAGATCAGCCATGTGGAACAGCACTGAGCAGAAGAAGCGGTCCAGTTAAACACTCACTCTGAGCCTGCAGAATTCTCCCTTGTGTCAACACCACCATGGATCTTCTCAACGTCAGACAACGACGCACCGTTCACTGCTTCCCCAGCCGCAGAACCTGCATTCGTCAATCTCGTATTAAAACCCCTATCCGCGCTACGGTCCACGGAATGATCCGCTACTCTTCCACTCGGAATAAATCCAGATCGATCCACGTTCTTTGCATGCGAATTAACCTCGGCTTCAGGGTTTGTCGTCGAGAAAGGATTCTCCTGAGATTCGGGACTGTCGACAGGAACGTGAATTGGAGAATGGGCGAAGTTGTCGGCCTGGGACGGGGAAAGATGGAGGACAAGATCTTGACTCCACGGGTCAGCGATCAAATCTGAAAGGAAAAATACGTCAATTTTTTTCATCTTTTGAATTTTCATATCCATTAAGTTTAAACAATTAACGAATACACATTCAAATGTAATAAATTGAATGAAGCTAGCTAATTTACACATGTCAGCATTGAACCGACTAAACAGATACAGCGCAATACATAGATCATCAACTATAAAAGAATTTGTCATTCACGGAAATTTTACGCAATTTGCAAATAAATGCCAAGATTTGTGTTAATAAAAGTATAAATTCTATCAACAATTTAGATTCACGCAAATTTTCTACTATATCTACAAGAATGAAAGCAAAAGAACACCGTGCTCCGGCTTCAGAAAATACATCTACAGAATATTTCAAAAGTCAAAAAAGGAGCCAATTATCTAGCAACAGTACCTGCGACCCGCTGCTGACCAATCACTGATTGGCTTTCATTTTCCGGTGAGTCATCAATGCGACATTCATCATCCGCTTGCTCCGCCCTTGCCGGCACCACGCCAGTAGAAGGTTTAAACTGGTTGGAACCGGTCGTTGGATCCACTCGCGACTGGTTTACCGGCTTTCCATCCAGCGATTGTGATGATTCGAGCGGCATGAGCGACTGCCACTGCTGCAGAAAAGAACATTTTCATATCAGAGAATATTGATTGCACGATATAAGAAAATAGGAAATATTCTCAATTTTTACACATGCTGTAGAGCAAAAAATGCTGAAAATTCTATCATGAATATTTATCAGCATCGTAATCTGATTTCAAAGAATAGCAAATAAACAAATCTTAACTTTCGAATTCAAATTCTCATCGTCCAATTTTGCAAGACATTTATTTCACACAGACCTGCTATATCTACGCGTATAACATTAGGCTAAATTGCAATAACAATATCAAACCAATTGCTAACCAAAAAAACAATTACACTTAAATTAAATATAAAGATTCAATTTGTATCACTAATTACTGCGCAGTCAACAATATATTAATATAATGTCACAAATGCTCCAGTAGATTGGTATTAACAAATTATTCAAAGTACAAAATGGAGAATCAGACTGCCTTGCTCTATCCAACAGAAATCCAGCGAGCATACCACAGCATGCGTAGTTTAGACATACACAGGGGCGTAACTCTAATAAAATACGCTTTCGAGTCAATTTTTCACAGCTGCATGCAAAATTGCATGCAGCTACTGAAGCATCTAGTATCTGGTATGCAACCAGAACACTAGTCTCAGCGTCTTTCAACCATGCATTTTTGCATGCAATTTTGTATGCAATTTTGCATGCAACCGTGTTAAGGCAGACGGATGATCGTTGTCATCACAACGATTTCCTTAACTGGGTTTCATTCATGGCCTGCATGAAACCCAGTTAAGAACAGTTTAACATTGTAGTTTCCTTAATTCTTTCACTATATTTACCCTGGCGGCTAGTCGGTCATTTGATGGTTGCAGGGAAAATTGCATGCAAAATTGCATGCAAAATATGCAAGGTTAAAAGAGACACACACTAACTAACCTCCTTTTTATCGTCTAATCTGCTTATGTCCATGTTTTCACACAGGTTTACACGTTTTCGCCCGCCCTGATCAGGACTGCTGGAGCTGGGTTTTTATGGCCAGATGCCCTTCCTGACGCCAACCAAATAAAAAACTATCTGGCACAGGGTTAGCAGCTAGCGACACTGGTGTGTTTAACAGCCTTACTGAAGGGCCTGTAATGCATGATTTCATAGCTGCCGGCGCGATGACTTGAACCCTGATCCTCTGGACTCGAAGTTTGACGCCTTGACACGTTTAAAAGAGACACTTACTTGAATGGGAGAGACTCTCTGGAGCGGTGGACTGGAGCTCTGGATCAGAATCTCAGTGGGAGAACTTGGAAGTATGCGCGGCGACAGCATGTCATACTCCGTTTGCGACGGCGGTATGCAGCTGTGCAGGCACGTATCAGAAATCGTCTGATAATATTAAGCACTCTATCAAATATCAGATCTGCATTGAAATATAACAACAGCGCAGCAAGCAGTAGGATATGCAAATATAAATGCATAAAACGCAGATTTTGGGGGGATTTTATTTTGCATCACTGGTACACGAAAGTCATGCAGTTTTCTTGTGGCGGGGGAGTTAAGGACCATGTGTAGTAACAAGATTATTCAAGTCGGGTTCAATGCTTCGGGGCCAAGCAAAGAGAACCGCTCCCCCTTCCTTAGTCGCCTCCTACAACTCGCCCGGGAAGCACTGGCAGAAAGTCAGTACATTAACCTATTGTATGAAATTGTGATCATTAAATTTTTTGCACAAAAACTCCATAATTTGACTAAAATTAAAGGACATTTTCACTTGTTCACTTACTATTGGTCATCCGGATCCTGTGATAATGACAGTGTGTCGATCACTCGCATCTCTGAGAGAGTAAAAGCACAAAATTACTGTACTTCAATGAGTCAGATAATATAATATTAGTCAACAGACAATACGGTGTTAAATTTGTTCATGTCATCAAAAACAAAAAACAAACTCGCAAATATCCGTTAAATTAATGTTATACTTAACAGATTATAAAGTAAAAAGCCACCTGCTTTATCATCATACTTGCACTTAAAAAATCCCAAGTTACACATCAAAATAAATCCACGCAAATCCACAGAAACATCGGCCACCACAATCAGCATGAAATTTCATTAGCACAAATCCGGTCACTCTTACCTGCTTGCCACTCCAAGTTTTCGGCTGTCTCCACTTTCCCTCTCTCCCTCGACAAATCCTCCCCTGGCTTATCCACCGCCCCACCGCTTGTCCCTTGGCCCGGCCCCAACCCCCCACCCCCCCCTTTCCTAACCTCGCCCGAAGACCCGGCTCGTTCCCCGCCCGTTTGACTCTCCTCCCTCCCAAATTCACCCCCGAGTCCCCCACCCCCGCCCGGTTTCTTAGGCGTGGTGTCGTCGCCCTCGTGAGAGGAGGGCGTGTCGTTGGTGGTGGTCGTGGTGGACGTCGTCGTCGTGTCGTGCCCGGAGGTGTCGGCCGACGAGCTGGTGTCACGCTTCAGTCGCTTGGCGTCGGTCGCAGTGTCGCGGGGTCGTCTGGGGATCGGCCGCTTGCGCACTGCACCCCTGTCGACGCGGAGGAAAGGCATCGAATGTGACACAATGAACAGAGGTAGAAAGAGAAAAAGTGCTACTATTATTAACAGTATAATACAGCATAGTACAAGGTAGTACATAAAAATGTACCCTTGCAATAGAAAGGCTACTACTGTTATTAACAGCATAATAAAACATTATACGTACATGGTGGTGCAAATACACTCTACCTGACACTTCATCATTTACTCTTACAACCATTATTCAATTTGCAGATAATTTCAATGGCTACTATTCCAGGCACAATAATGCCTGCGGTGTTTGCTTCAAGTCATATAAGCTAGCTGTGGGCATATTGCGATGTAAAGTTTGTTTGGCTCCCAATGTAGCACACAAACACACATACAGGTTACTGGCATAAGAAAAAACCCTATTGAATATCAAACCCCATTGAAATATAACAGCAGTGCAGCAAGCAATAGGATTTGCAACTTACTGTAGTATTCAAGAAGGTGGTTTAACGCTCGCCGTAGCAATGAACTCTGAAGATCAACCTCGCAGACGATTTAATCGCTGATTATAAATTTTCTGTCTTTCATTGACGCTGATTAACGTCATCGGGAGATAAACTGCATGACCATCCACCGGAAAAACTCCAACATTTTAATCGGTCAACTTGGCCGTTTAAGCAAAGATAAACCTCCATCCCCTTATGATTTCCTATTAACGCTCACTTTTGTTGACGTTGCCATGGCAGCAATAATGAACATGCAAAAAAACCAGCCAGAATGAATTATCGATACATAACTAATAAAAACGCACAAAACAGCGTCAATGCAGATGCACATCAATTTCTAAATACATGCTATGTAATACAACGAATTAAAAAGTGAATTGGCGCTTAATAGACGAACCCGTCGAGGGTTGTGGTTTATATTTGAGCACAATCCAACTTGAGCTGGAGTTTTTTGGCACCCATGACATATGAGTTATCTTACACCATTTAACTCGAGGTCCGTGAAAAACTTAAGTTTCACTCCTCAACGCTCGCAATAGCAAGCGAAATGCGAAATGCATCGGCAATATCAGATAGGGTCAAGCTGTAAGGGCTATATGATTTCTGTAACTCATTATGAGTAGCCTACATGTACATGTAAGCCTATATAATAGTCGCAAATTAGACTATGCATTTTGACTCCAAGCAAAGGTGCCGGACCATTGAGGTGCCGAGATAGTGCCCGCAGTGGTCGGCCTGAGACCGACACAGCCTGTATCCCTTTAAACCCCAAACTTTGAACATTTTCCCATGCTTTTTGCTTCATTTTATTTCTTCCATTTATTGACAAAATTCAATTATTAATTGAGACCTAAAGAGTAATTCATGACTAGGTTACATCAGAGGACGACCAATCAGCACAAGAGTTAGCCACCATTCGTTTAAGTTGATATTCTAACCTCTGATTGGTCGTGGATGATGTAATATCTATTTAGACACAGCTGCCAGCTGCTGTCAAAGATAAACTCAGCGATAATCTAATCGGGCGCGATTTGGCCTTCATGAAAGCGATTTTTGCAACTGGAAGATTCAACTTTTTTGGAGGATAGTCTAAACCGTTGATTTATCGAAAAGATTAACAAAAGCAGTGATGACTAAGAATCCCGCCCTTAGTGCATAAGGATCTTGAGGCTGGTATGACACGTGGAAAATTCAATCAAATCGAGGCCCATGCAGTGCAAGGAGGTATCTCGTTGTAGGTAGCAAATGGGTTAATCTAAGGATTTAAATTAATTCTAGCTAAGGATTCTTGCCATCTAATAAAAATTCTAATATAATGTATGCAAGCACTGTTTCACAACTATTTAGCTGAATCTAAGATCAAAATCTCACGACAACAACTCATGACAGACAATTCGTGTAACAACAAAATTAAAACTCATGTGCATAATAACAATTCCTATAATAACATGCATCATCTATAAACAGTAAACCCTGCTAGCCCTTCACGTATTACTACCAGGAGGTAGAGGGCTGCGGTGGTGCCGCAGAGGTGTCTGCCCTGGCTGCAAGGGCTTGCCCCTCGCCCCCCGAACTGCTAGTCAGGGGGCTGAGGCTGCTGACGGCGCTGCTCGCCCCCCCCTCCTCCTGCCTTGACCCTGCCCCTCCCCGACTCTCCGTCGGACTCAGGCTTTCTCCTGCAGCATTTAAAGGCACACTCAATGACTGAGTGTAAGTTGTAACGTAAATAGTACACTAAAGAATTAGATGATAAACTTTTAGATACCAGAAATCCAAGGATAAACTTAGCGGATAAATTTTTTTTATATTAACCTAAGTAACGTATTACAAAATCAGAGTATATACCAAGTGGACAATAAAAATCGGAGCAAAAACTTATCGAATTAAACAAATCTGCCTGGCAATTGTCACGGCTGTTTTGTCAATTGGAAACTGATCTTTTGTCTCTGCGTTTAACAGACGTGACATGAAATTAACATGTGTGAATCAGTTAGACCAAAAAGACTTTAACTGATGGACAAGTTTTAAACTGATACCTTTATTAAATGCACCAATTACGCAGTAGCACTTAAATGTACAGCATTTATTAAACATATGGCTAGTTCGTAAAAGATCTCTGACATATTTATTTAATCGGGTCAGATGTTCAACCGATAATTAATTTCCTCCGTTTAATTTTTAATCGGGTCAAAGGAATTAATAAACAAATGGTGTGACTATTTTTACGTAATAATCACATATATGCAGCATCTTGCTCAACTTATCAGACTCGCAACTCCGACACAACCGATATGATATCTGGGTCAAGACTTGGCCGAGTCTGGGCGGAGTCAGTGAAAATATCGGTTTCCAGATCGGAAAAAAAATGAAAATTTCTTCTCTGATAAATATCAACAGATAGAATAAACAAACGTAACTGTACTGAACAGTTACAGAACCATAAGAACAGTTACTGATCTTAACTAGACAGAAATGAAATGAAAGAAATGTGAAAAAAGAACTGACTGGTATCCTCTCACTACAGCAGCGAGACTGTAATGGTCAGACAACCTTGAAAGATAAGTAAGGCCTACCTTGACCTTCCTCTGGGTCGCTGCCTCCCAGTACTGCTGTAGTCGCCTCACTCTGCCCTCCCGCACTCTCACTAGCACACAATATAGACAACAAAATCAGCTTAATTTAATCTGCATCCATGGCATCCCATCATAAATGTGCCCTTCCTCTGACATTTTCAAAACTAAGCTAAAGACAAAACTGTTTAGGAAGGCTCGTGTTAGTAAAGCGTAGATTTGACTGATTCCCTGCTAAGTGCGATTTCAATAAGCCCAATTTGTCTTTACACAGTAATTTGAGACACAGCAATTGAGTAACACAAACGCCAGTGAGAACAATTTAGTTTTATATTACTTAAAATACAATTAAAAATTTCACAGCTATGAACACGTTAAAAGAATGGAATATTTATCATGAAAACACAACATTAGTAAGATATACTGTAATATTTCTTGAGATTTAATAAATCGATCGTTGATTTATGATTTTTGCTCATTTGGGACTGCTTGTGTCATTTGAGTTTTACTCCTTATCCTGAATGCTAGCTGTGAATCACACAAAGGACTGTATTTTAGATAAATGTATTTAAGCAACAAATGCGACTCTTATTACCGATTATTTAACTATAAATGAAGAATTGTAGATGGAAGTATTATTTCTTGAACATTGCAAAGACACTTAGCCTAGAGGTTCATTATTTCATACAAGTTTAAAATGCACAAACAAACCACCCGCACGGCGACGGAGTACTTTTGCTCACCTCGATGAAACATTTCCAGGGTCTGGTACTCCGGTGGATGCATCAGGATGCCTGGAGCTGGAAGCCCCCTCCTCCAAACCTCTTCCAGCAGCACCTCCAGTAGCCTGCTGCTCCTCCACGAGCATGTGGTCTGCGGGAATCACTCCAACGTCCAACGGGGGAGGGGATATCAGCGGCGGCAGTGACTGACCACTGAGAGGGAAAAAATTGATAGCTTCATTCTTCGAACTTTGTGCAATATAATAAACATGGAATCTTTATCATGACAATACAAAATTCTTAAGATACTGCTGTAAATTAATATATAAGTAAAATTATAAGATCATACTGCCAATATTTCATTGTAAAGCTGACCACTAATATCAAATATCTTGAGATTTACTTCTGAATATCTTGTTCAATGATATTCACTACCGTATTCAGCAAATGAACTTCAAAAGTCGGTTTTCGTTGACCTTATAATGAAAGCTGCAAAACGTCGGCAAGCTTTGTTGTTCTGTTAGCAGTTTATTTAGAAATTATATCATGTTTTTATCTCTTTACCATGTCATCTATATTATTCATATTTATGAGTATTCATATTTTTTGAGCTGTACAGCACTGATGTGTAGGCTATAGAAAAAATATTCAAGATGCATACCTGCTGCCAGAGCTATTTGTTGTTGGGATGCTTTCCTCTTCTTCTTCTTCTTCTTCCACTCCTTCGCCGGCCGGGTCATCACCATCCCCTCCTCCCCCACCACCTCCCTCATCGTCCCCCTCTCCGCCTCCACCAGCCCCCGCATCACCCCCTTGTTCAGCTCCTGCCCCCCCGACCCCTCCTGCCCCCGCCCCGGCCCCCCCGGCAGCCTGCCCGGGGTCCCCCTGATCGTTGCCGACGACCGGAGGGTTTTGCTGGCTGGCGTGTGGCAAAGGGTCTGCATGCAACCAAAAGCGGTGAGAATGGAACGAAAGTAAAAGCGTAGAATTCATAAATGTTCAAAAATATGCTGATTAAATTTATCTATTGGAATTAGTGGTCACATCTACAGACTACAGTTAATTATAATTAACACCAATTAGGCCCCAGTTCATTAGTTGGTTAATTGTATAAATTACATATTTATTAAAGTACTTTCAATTGTATTAAATATTACAGTATCACAAAATGATAATTTTTTGGCGAATTGATCGCTATGGACAGCAGCTAAAAATTCTTGTCTTAGTGTATTTTGCGGTTAGCTTCGAATTGCTTAACGAATTTAAACTGTGGCATAAGCATGTAGGCAGCCTTCCATGCCATTGGTACCTATTGGCAGTAACGTCGCGGTTGTCTTTAAAAGTGTGCATATTTTCGATGATGCTGTAGAGTACGATTGCCAATGATGATTCAATATGACACAAAATAAGAATTTAAACATTAAATAATATAATGAACAAGAGAAGAATAAACTATCTACCTGCCAGTTGTATGGAAGCAGGAGGTGGCTTATTATGCAATCCGGTCTTGTCCTCACTTAGAAGTCTTATTCCTTGCTGAGTTTCCTGCGTGTCATCAAACTGACGAGCGCCAGCCTGTGTCACGGGAAACTGCCATTAACAATACATTACGATACATTGCTATAAGTCACGTTGAATGTAACCCTTACTGTGTTCTGCAGAAAATGGTTCAATTTCTCTGCAGCGAGCAGTTACAATTAACAGCTCTGCTCAGCAATTAACATGCTCAGCTAAAAAGCAGCAAGCACGGGATACAGCCTTTCGTTGCTGTAGAATTGGTTTAGTCCAGCTAGATCAGGGGTTCTGAAAGTGCTGCTGCGGGTCAAAAGTGGGCCACTAAGACTTTCTATATGGCCTGCGGAAGTGTTGATAAAAGGGCCACTTTGGCCTGCGGAACCCCTGCCAAAAGGGCCACTGTGGCCCGCAGTGATGTCGGTAGACGTGGAATTGTGTTTTGGTAAAAATAATGCTTTTTGGGGGAATAATTAGGGCAAATTTTTTTAGGCATAGTAGTACGTCTAAAACCAATCTTTCTTAGACGTAGCAGGAGTGAAAAACTGACAAAGACTGCTAAGAAAGGCTTTAAAAACATCTGTCAGCATCGTCCCCCCCTCCCCGCCGTGAGTTCAACCAAAGCCCAAAATGGCCCTTGAAGATTTGTAAAATCAAAATGTGGCCCATCTAAAAAAATGTTTGAGTTTGTTTCTGCTTTGCTTTTTGTATTTTAGGGACCGTGCGTAGCACACAAGGGTCCCTAATGCAGTCCGATCTGATCAAGGAAGCCTGCACAGAACCACTCCCCCTTCTTTAGTCGCCTTTTACGGCTTGCCCGGGGAGCTCTGGGCTGCAAGTCAATTCTGTGTTCCCCGGCCTGCAGAGAAAAAAAAGTTCAAGTAACACTGAACTAGATGATGGTGAAGAACTCTAGTCAGCGAGAGCAAGCAACCCAGCAATCAGGCCAGATCGCGCCATCTCTCAATATATTTAAGTAACTTGGCATACTGTAATTAATAGTAAAAAATTAAGCAAAACGAATCAAATTAATAATCATCCAATTGATAAAAAAACTGGCCTGTCAAGAAATTTTTTAAAAGTTCAGCATCCTGCAAAGGCATTGATAAGAATCACCACAAATATAGTAGTACTCATGAACTTAGGAACATAAATATTGACGTCAACCTCAGCTGAAAATTCGTCCTGTGAATCTAAGACGATCACACACTCAATGCTCTCCACAGCTCTCTTTTCCTTTCCTTCCATAGCCTGCCAGAAAAATGCAATTCTAAATATAATTATACAATTATGCAGAAATTATAAATACAAAAATATTTAAATTTAGAATGCAAAATATTGAGACTACTACTGCCACTTCCCGCACCTAGGAATCATATCAATGAAATTGTGTTTTCCGATCTTCGTTTGCATGAAAGATTTTTGATCTGTTAGGGGCCGTTCAAAAATTACATAACGCTTTAAGATGGGTGGTAAGCGATTTTGTTAGAAGGCGTTACATGGGGTGGGTGGTTTAACAGAGTGTTATATAGCAAACTCAAAAATCGTACAATAAGCCAACCGGATTGATGTTGGTCCCGCCAAAATTATTAAGATAAAAATACGCGCTTTTTGCCGGAAAAATTCAGCCAGCAACCCCCCCCCCCCCGTCAAGAGATCTGTTGACATTTTGAAAAATTTTGTGGAGTGGTCGAAAGTCAGTGTTATTTTGTTATTTAGCGCTGGAGTGGGTAGTTCAGCCTTCCGTTATCATTCGTTACGTGAGGAGGGTGGGCGGGCTCAAAAAGCCGTTCTGCAGCGTTACCTAATTTGTGAACGGCCCCTTACAAGTGCAGTGCAGAATACATGTCAAAGACATAGTACATACACACAAATCACACTGAAATCCAGATTCAAATAATTGGACTAAGTATGATCGGGGCTATTGTAATGTCCACTAGGCCTAATAGTATAATTGTCATAATTTTGTTCATTCAAAGTACGATAGCCCCTTAACTTAACCAGAGTCCGTAAGGTTTCGCCGACCTGGAAATCACAGACCAGAATAACATCGAAATCACCGACCAGAGCGGCCCGCTAGCCTAAGCTCACAATGTGTACACAACTGGCCTGCCAGAACTGAGCCTGGATCGGTATAGGCCTACAGGGTAATTTGATTGTGTGCTTTGCGTTATGTAATCAACACACACATGACCGATAGCATTCTCGCAGTGAGCCGTGAACTACCCACCCCCCACC
>JAQIWG010000030.1:0-59539 GCA_034695025.1 Chamaedrilus cognettii | reverse complement strand
TTATAAGCAGACCCACTCATCTGTGTAGGCTAAACGTTCCTGGATGCGAAAGTAGGAACGTGAAATTAGAAAAGTTTAAAAATTGTCATTTTAATGTCGATCCAATTTATGCACAGTAAACCGAATGTTGTTATGACAACGGTCATAAGCCTTCGGTTAAATTCAAAAACTGTTAGGCCGACATTAGCAATGGCATGAATTTTGGAACTCCAACCTTAACTCGATCTAAGCCGCTGATTCCAACCAACCAAAGTGCCATAGGCTTCTTCAGCCAATGTCTATTTTTCATATGAAACGCACAAAGGACACGATTCGTGGAGTTTAAATTTTGCTTTCAGCAAAAATTAGCATTTCTTGTTTTACAGCTCATTGTTGCGTCTCCCGCTGTTTTATAAACAATTTTCCTACAACAAAAAACATCTTTATACTGGTGGGGGATCATGCATCCCCCCCATCCCCCTCTTCCCTGGATCCGTCCTTGCGCTTTTCTTTTTCTTTTTAATGACCATGTGTAGTAACGAAGACTATTACGATCCGCGGTTCTGTGTAAGAGGGACACCACAGAAATTCCCCCTTCTTTAGTCGCCTTTTATGACTCGCTCGGGGAGCTCTGGGCTGCAACTCTATTCTTTGTTCCCCGGCTTGCTGGGGTAACCGTCCTTGCGCAGAAGTGCTTGCTTTTAGATATAGGCTTAGGCTACAGTAACCGTAGCTAGTGATGTAGCTGTTATAGGCTGTGTAGGACTAGAATTTTTTTAAAAATTCAATTAGATTAGGGGTACCCATGCTGAACAATTTCTTATTAATCTAGTCTCACTGTGGTATTTAAGAAGGTGATTTAATGCTCGCCGTAGCGATGAACTCTGAAGATCAACCTCACGGACGATATAACCGCTAATTATCCATTTTCTGTCTTTCATAGACGCTGATTAACGTTATCGGGAGATAAACTGCATGATTATCCGCCGGATAAACTCCTATTTTTTAATCGACCAACTTTAGCCGTTTAAGCAAAGATAAACCTCCGTCCCCTTATGATTTCCTATTAACGCTCACTTTTGTTGACGTTGTTGCCATGGCAACAATAATGAACATGCAAAAGACCAGTGAGAATGAATTATCGATACATAACTAATAAAAACGCACAAAACAGCGTCAATGCAGATGCACATCAATTTCTAAATACATGCTATGTAATACAACGAATTTAAAAGTGAATTGAAGCTTAATAGACGGACCCATCGAGGGTTGTGGTTTATATTTGAGGACAATCCAACTTACGCCAGAGTTTTTTGGCACCCATGACATATGACTTATCCTACACCATTTGATTCAAAATGCATGAAAAACTTAAATTTGACTCTTCAACGCTAGCAATAGCAAGCGAAATGCATCGGCAATATCAGATTGGGTCAAGCAGTAAGGATAGGCTACATGATCATTGTAACTCATTATCAGTGGCCTATATGTGCACATTGTACATGTAGGCCTATATAATAGTCACAAATTGGACTATGCATTTTGACTCCAAGCAAAGGTGCCGGACCATTGACGTGCCGAGATGGGTGCCCGCAGTGGTCGGCCTGAGACCGACACAGCCTGTATCCCTTTAAACCCCGGCCTTTCGAACATTTTCTCTGCTTTTTGTTCCATTTAATTTCTTGCATTTATTGACAATATTCAATTATTAAAGAGTAATTCATGGCTAGGTTACATCAGAAGACGACCAATCAGCACAAAGTTAGCCACCATTCGTTTAAGTTGACTAACCTCTGATTGGCCGTGGATGATGTAATATCTATTTAGACACAGTTGCCAGCTGCCGTCGAAGATAAACTCAGCGATAATCTAATCGGGCGCACTTTGGCGTTTATGAAAGAGATTTCGTGAAAGAGATATTATCCACTGGCAGGCTAAACTTTTTTTAGAGGATAGTCTAAACCGTTGGTTTATCGAAAAGATTAACAAAAGCAGTGATGACTAAGGGCCGTATTCTTAGTCATCACTGCTTTTGTTAATCTTTTCGATAAACCAACTGTTTAGACTATCCTCCAAAAAAAGTTTAACCTGCCAGTGGAAAAAATCTCTTTCATGGAGGCCAAAACGCGCCCGATTCGATTATCGCTGAGTTTATCTTCGCCAGCAGCTGGCAGCTGTGTATAAATAGATATTACATCATTCACGTCCAATCAGAGGTTAGAATAGTCAACTTAAACGAATGGTGGCTAACTATTGTGCTGATTGGTCGTCTTCTGGTGTAACCCAGCCATGAATTACTCTTTAATAATTTAATTTTGTCAATAAATGCAAGAAACTTAATGGAACAAAAAACATTGGAAAATGTTCCAAAGGCCGGGGTTTAAAGGGATGCAGGCTGTGTCGGTCCCAGGCCGACCACTGCGGGTACCCATCTCGGCACCTCAATGGTCCGGCACCCTTGCTTGGAGTCAAAAGGGGATTACGAGTGGAAACACTGAATGACGGAATAAGAAAATTTTAACGAGAAATTAGCTTCAATTATTTTCGTCAAATATTTTGACTACTGAGCTAATTTGAGGGTGAAAAGTTGTCAACTGGCATCGTTAGTTTGACGGAACCTGAGAGGGGTACGGGAGGAGTTGCGTGGAGATATGGAGGAGTGGTGCCGGGTCGTACACGTGTTGCACGACATCTGGGTTGGCGCGCTTTCGGTGATACGGGGGAAGTATAGTGTGTGTGCGGCTTGAGGACCTCTGGACATTGGTTAGGTAGCTGGAGGGGAGCCTGAGAGATGACGGACAGATGTGACTATTGTTGGAAGGCGGTTCAAGGGAGACAATAAGCGGTGAAGTGCGACTGGTGCGATCGCTGGAGTCACACTGAATGCTGTAAATTGACAAAGAAATTGTACGAGGAGCTGAAAACAAGTAGCCAGAATGTGAAATGGATTTGTGAAAAGTGTGGAAAGAAGGTGGAAGGAGTGGCACAAGAAATGAAGAGATTGAACGATAGAACAGATGACATCAAAGAAGAAAACGAAAAGAAGGAAAGCACTATGCAAAAAGAGCTAGAAAACATGAGAAAGGAAATGAAGCAGTTGAGACAGTTGGTAGCTGGTATAAAAGACCTGGAGGAGGTCAAGGTTCAGTTGGATAATGTGAGAAAGGAGGGGAACGTGGAGATGAAGGAAATGAAAAGAAAATGGAGCAAATCAGGAATGAGGTAGTTGTTAAGAAGGAAGTGGAAGATGTAAAGAAGGTGGTTGAGAAGTTACAGAAAAAAGGGGTGGCGAAGACAGAATTGGTTCATGAAGTAAACAAGACATTTGTAGAGATCATGGAAAGTCAGAATGAGCAGGAAGAAATGGAGAAACGACAAAAAAAGTAGGGTGATAGAACGAGAAATGCATATGAAGATGGTAGAGATAATGGAAAGGGAAAAGAGGAAGTTGAATGTTGTGGTGATGCGGATTGATGAAGGTGAAGAAGGGAGTGATGATGTTGAAGTTGAAAAGGTGTTCGATGCATTGGTGGTGGAGGTGAAGATTGGATTCAAAGTGTTGGGAAGGATTGAAAAGAAGGCGAATACCAGTAAGCCAAGACCAGTCAGGGTGGGGCTTACCAGTTTGGAACACAAAGGCCAAATAATGTTCAGAGCCAAGAGGCTGAGAAATTTAACAGGAATGGAAAGTGAATTCATTGTGCCGGATATGACTAGATTGCAGCAAGAGGAAGACAAGAAGTTGAGGGAGGAGGTGAGAAGGATGAGAAGTATAGGAATAGCATGTGCCAGAATTTTCAAAGGAAATATTGTCACGGATAACAGTAATTAGCTTTACTTTTCTGAAGAATAAATAAATTATGTGTCCTTAAATTTACAGAATGATGAATTTTTGAAAGATACATTTTTCTCAGCTGGAAGAATAATTTGTAGTTCAGTGTGGATAGTAGGTAAGAGATAATAGTTCTATGAAACCAGCAAGTATTTATTGGATATTAAGGAGAGGCCTTTAAGGCGAGCCACTAGTCATCAGACCATATGTCAGGGGATAAAAAAAAGCAGCGCACTGCTTCCTTCCCCTGTTGAGCCGTCAGCGCGAGGGTGAGAAGGGACTTGCGCACGTGGCTGCGTTCAGGGGGGGTGGAGGGCCTGGCGGTAGAGTCGTCTGTGAGGCCGGGGAGAGGGGCTTCAAGGCGACTATCCAGTAAATCCAGTAAATCCAGTAAAATGCATAGTCCAATTTGCGACTATTATATAATACAAATTATATAGTAGCCTACATGTATATGTAGGCCATTGATAATGAGCTACAATAATCATGTAGCCTAACCTTAAGGCTTGACCCAATCTAATATTGCTGATGCATTTCGCTTGCCATTGCTAGCGTTGAAGAGTAAAATTAAAGTTTTTCACGCATCTCGAGTCAAATGGCGTAGGATAACTCATATGTCATGAGTGCCAAAAAAGTCTGGTGTAAGTTGGATTGCCCTCAAATATAAACCACAACCGTCGATGGGTCCGCCTATTAAACTTCAATTCACTTCTGAATTTGTTGTATTACATAGCATGTATTTAGAAATTGATGTGCATCTGCATTGACTGTTTTGTGTGTTTTTTATTAGTCATGTATTGATGATTTATTCTGACTGGTTTCTTTCATGTTCATTATTGCTGCCATGGCAACGTCAACAAAAGTGAGCGTTAATAGGAAATCATAAGGGGACGGAGGTCTATCTTTGCTTAAACGGCCAAAGTTGGCCGACTAAAATATGGGAGTTTATCTGGTGAATAATCATGCAGTTTATCTCCCGATGACGTTAATCAGCGTCTATGAAAGACAGAAAATTGATAATCAGCGGTTAAATCGTCCGTAAGGCTGATCTTCAGAGTTCATCGCTACGGCGAGCAATAAATCACCTTCTTGAATACCACAGTTAGTCCCCTAAGAGGCAGTTGGGGAATCTGACTGGTTGGGTGTCACTATAACATGGGGGCTGAGGCTATTAGGCCTAATATTGCACCAAAAGATCGTTTATCCCCCAAGTCGTGATATGTTTTCTGTTCATATTCTTATCAGAGGCATCAAAGCTACAGTGTACCATCTGAAATTAAGTCTCCGTAGGCTTATAGCCTTTATGTAGACTAGGCCTATGCTCTTGTCTGATCCTGCTTCTACCTCACCGACCTACAATGTAACCTAACCTAGGCTATTACACTGTCAGTATGCATGACATAGGCCTATGTCTCCGCCTACCTGCTGCGACGAGAGCATTGGTCTGAACAAAGATGATAAGGACAACTGCTAACATTATTGTTTAAATATTGTGTATACCTAGTTAAACATTTTCAGCGTAGGCTTAAAGATCGAGCTAAGCTAACATAAACTACATGTAAGTTATAGCCTAAGAGGTTTTTTATTATTCTACCCTTGCAAAGTGCAAAACTCCATTAATAATTGCGAATAAGCTATAATGACCAATTCGTATAAAACAGTATGAAGTACATACGATATCCTATCGGTTTCACTATCAAGTCTATGTGCCTAGACTGAACGGTCATGCTAGCCTAAATTTGAATTAGTAAATTGATCATCTGTTGCAGCGACCTCCGGCATGTGCCTATGTCATCCATAACTTATGCTGATTGCTGTAGTCTTATAGTCCCTATAGGCCTAGCAGTGGCCTTATAGTCCACTACAGCAGTCCACAGCGTAGATCTGTTGACTGTCAACACCTGTGATTTTGCGGCAATGGGCCTACTGCAAGATTATCTATTTTAGTTTCGTCATAAATCGACTCCGATGCATTTGACCCGACCTATATTTCCGTGGCGTGCAGTCGCATAGCAACGCGTCATTGGACCGTGACGGATCAATCATGCGCAGCGAGGGAACAGTGAACTATGATACTCTAAATAGCCTACCATTGCGTCGCATCACCGACCTTATCTTGAGCCACTAGAACATAGGATTGTTTGATTGTTAAATGTCCACTGTCGACATTAGTGTTACTATTCTAATTACTGTAAAACATGTAATTTTTACTGCATGTTCTTTTGTAGGTTTTGCTCTTAGAAATTTAACTGCACTTAATTTTGGCGCTTCTAAGAACAGCCCACTATAAATAGCTCCAGCAGTGTTATTTTCGCGCTTTTAATTTTTACGAGTTTTGCCGATTCGCAAAATTCGCTAAAATTACATACACGCGAAAATTTCATGATTTACAGTAGGCTCCCCCATTTGGAAAAGTCTAGTTACGCTCCTGCAATCAGGCACCTATCGTACGGTACCACATTCTTCTCACTTTCATCTCACTCAAACTTTCAACGTTCCTACTGATCGTTTCCTTTTAATTTGATCTTTGCAAGCGCTACAAGCTCTTTTGTGCCCGCTCTATGCTTAGAACTCAAATAAGATAAATTTGGGGAAGAACCTACTAACACGATTGAACAGCATGCTGAGTATTCAGCAACTATAATTTAAATAAATCAAAAATATCAAACCGTAGAGAACCCATGCCATGCGTAGATCTACGCTTGAAAGTTGCATCAAATCCACCGATAGTCCATCAACTGCGCTAAAGAATGTGCACCAAATACTGACACCACAATAAGTAATGCCCTTACAGGCTTACAATTATTTAACACCAATTCTCTGTCCAACTTTGCCTAAATCAAACTTCTTCATCTTGGCCAATAGACCAAGGCCTTCATCATAACAATAATGTTCCATTATCATAGTGAACGATAAAGTTTCGTTACCCAACAGCAGCATTGGAAGCGCATCAGACAAAATCAAAAAAATATTACCACATCGCTACAGGGCCCCAAAACTACCAATAGTTGCAATTTTCAAGGCGGTTAGCAAATGCTAAGATCGAATAACATGCGCTAGTTTAGAATCACATACGGTAAGTAAGCAATTCGGTTACAATACCAGCATTTTGACAATGATGCAACTTTTTTCTTTTTAAAATCTCAATGCCATCAACTAACGTAATTGCTGTCAAAACCAAGAGAGGCTTTAACTGTACGCCCTAAAATAAAAAACTCAATTTTAAACAAAAGGAGCTTAAAACTGATCAACACCTTGGACGAGCTCTGGTTAACCAAACTAGAAATGAGTGTTAATACGCTAAAACAAGAAATTTTCGCATGTATGTCATTTTTGGAAATTTCATGAATCTGCAAAACTCGCGAAATTTACATGTGTGAAAACAATACTGCAGCGGCTATTGACAACGGGCAGTCCTCATAACCTGATAATGAAGTGCAGCTAAATTTCTAAGAGGCAAAACCGCAAAAATAACACGCAGACAAATTTCATGTCTGGCAGTATTAAAGGCAAAACCTTCAACAAACTGACACAAAATTCTTGTCCACAATCTCATTGACTGCATCATGAAACAAAACCATTACCCAGAGCAATAAAAAGGATTGACACTACGCAATGGTCGCCCCAAAAAAACCTCACACTTTTTATCAAGGACAAAATCAGGATTGGTTGATGGGAGGGGGATGAATGTCTCGATCTTTGTGGTCCCGCAAAAATATAATGGGTCTATCTTGAAATAAAAATTGCGTAGTTTTTTAAAGAAAAAAAATTGCAAGGGGGAGAGGAAAGCATAGGAATGAAGCTCTTGCCACCAAATAACTAAATAACAAAATCAATGCTTGGCTTCAACGCATGCGGTGTTAAAAAGGAACAAAGTCACTATGTACTTTCATTTGTAATTTGAGGCAAGAATTGAGAGACTCAATGCATTTGACTTTTTATGCCACACTGTTACACATACCAGCCAGTGTTTGGTAAAAAAAACTTTACAACAATTTTGGAGGATGCAAACCCCCTTGGATCCGTCCTTGCTTTTCACACATAATAGCATACGCAGAGTGCAGCTCAGCCTCCATGAAATTTGTGTAGTTACGCATCTTTTCCAACATGTGTCGTCCTACGCCTAATCCTTGCAAAAAAGGAGTAGGCTACAGAGTACATAAACTGTTTGCATTGACGACACTTTCCACCTAATGAGAACTCTGGAGCAACCTTAACAGGAGGGGTTGTTAAGCAGCGAGCAGAAGAATAAATACTCGTATAAGACAAAATCTGTTAATTTACATCATACCCTTGTACCAAATAAGCTTGTACCAAAGAATTAGGACTACTATAAACCCAGAAAGAAACTCGTCCACGCTGAACGGCACACAAAAAGGAAATTGTAATAGGCAGCATTATTAATGGTGATAGGAGTTCAAACTATGCTGCCATTGGCTGTTAAAACTAGCAGGAATCAGCTTGATTCTATACAGCCAATAGATGCCCACCTAATAGCGCATGCCGCCATCTTACTGCCTCATGACAATCCCCTTTTTAGGTGCCGTTTGCGCCAGCAGCTATAATACTGGCATAGCTGTTCAAGGTTTAACCTAGTCAAAATTCTTTGGTCTGCATAGCCTGATCGCAACAAGCCTTCAGTTGCTTATATTTTTGTGCTTTAACCACGGGGTAACGCTTGCTCTTATCCAACCTTCATAATAATGAGCAAATCAACAGCCAAACCGAATAATTCATTTGCATGCTTGTTTTGGTATATTTTAATTCCTATGGTAAATACAACATGAAAACAGCCAACCTAAAAGACATTGCATAAGACCTATTGAAATACGGTACACTTCAATACAAACAGTCAAATATTATAGCGATATTTATATTCATGTCAAAATCTCAGATGCGCATTATTAAATACAAGCCGTTTACGGTAACTTTGAGATCGAGCAAATGGTATCCAAAACCGAGTTCATCGATACCGCTGATTTCTGTTCAAAGGTCAAAACAATACCAAAACGCTTGCTGGGAACTACCAGCCAAGAGAAAACAGCTAATTCTCACAAGATGCTCAGTTTTCAGTTAACAAAAATCAAGGGGGGGCGCTAGAATCTTGGAAAAAATCCCCGAGGACCTTGTCTGCCTCTGGGAGGTCCACTCATCCCCCTAAACATTGGCCCCCTCGCACGCCCTGCAAAAGGTTCGTCAAATCTGGGTCGTCCCATAAAATCCCCGCCCTCAAAACCCCTCCCACCTCCACCTCGCATTGGTAGTCGTGGACCACGCCATCCGCGGAAATCACCACCACGCCCACGCATCGGTCCCCCCCATCTAGGAAAATTTGCTTCGCCGCCCCCTCTGTGTGGCGAGGGCCCCGGTCCCCACCTAGGACCGTCAAAATCCCCGCGAGGGTGAAACCGGTCCATACCATCGCTGTAAACCGGACCGTCATAACAAAATTCACCGTCGCCCCCGCCATTAGGGGGTTCAAATTGCTCCCTGCCCCGTGGGGGGCCAAACTGTTCGTCACCAAACCCCTGTTCCATTTCCCCATTGAGGCGCGCATCACTCGCATCAACTTGTCTATCGGCATCGCAGCCAAATTGATTCAGTCCCAATCGCCGCTCGCCGTTAATACTTTCCTCGTCGCCGGCGCCCTCCGTGCGCCCACGTTCGCCCATATCGACGCTCAACTCACGACGGTCGTTCTGACCCTCACCGATATCAGCGCAGTCTGCGTCAACCCGACCACGGACAGTCTGCGCCGGCGTACTCGCACCGTTCTGCTCCGCCGTATAGCCGGCCTGCACCGCATAGCCGGCCTCTGAAAGCAGCCGATGGCCGATGCCCCGCGACGAACCAGACCCGGGCTCCACCCCCGGATGAACCCAACGCGAAGGATCGTCAGCAGGGCGTGTAGCCTGCGTCACTTCTCCGACAGCAGCAGCAGCGGGCGGTAAAGCGTACTCGCCTCTCTCCACGGCGGCCTGCCGTTCCGCGTCCATCATTTCGCGGTAGCGCTTTGGAGACATCAGCTCGCCCCCGCCGCTGCTGCTCGACGAAAAAAACACCGGCGGTCTCTGCTGCAGCTCAAAAGTGGGGTCTCGGTGTGCAGCCGCACCGTGCAGGGGCCATGGGCCCCGAAAGCGATCGCCGATGGCGTCTCGTGGCAAAAATTCACGATTCAGTCTTTCCGCTGGAGGCAACACCATGAAGCCAGGGTCGCGCGGATGCGGCGGTCCCCCCGGATACGCTTGCGTCACTACCCCCCCCAGCGGATACGAAACAGAACCGGGCGAAATCGGACCACCCCCCGTCGGATGAAATGTAATCGGGTCAAATCCGGAAGCCACCGGAATGTAGTGAGGCCGTGCCCCCTCCAGCTGAAAAGGACTAGGGGTTAGGGGGTACGGCATCGCTCCACGCACGTCCACCGCTAAATTTGGCGACGCCACCTGAATAAAGCGGCTTACGACAGGATCAATTACAACGCGACCCGCAACCAGATACGGGTGACCTTCTGCACCGTAAAACGCGCCTGCCTGATTAGCCTGGCCGACAGCCAATGGCGTTGCAGCTATTTGGTGCGACCCCACAGTCTGCGTCAGCGCAGACAGGCTCACCATCTCGCTGCCCCGCGCATTCATGACCCCTGTGGTAGTCTGTGTCAGTGCTTCTCCGCCAAATTCACCCCCCGTGTTAGCCCCGCTCTGTAGTAATCTGTTCAGCATGTCAAGCGCGTTCATCGACGGAGCACGAGATGATGACGTCTGGTTTTTCGACACCGACGCAACGATCGGAAAACTTCCGGCAATATCCGCGGGGTTTTCGTCCTGAACGGGGGTGGTGCTTCCGTCGTTTCCCTCCCTTGCCTCGTCATCAGGGTCAGCCACAACGGTTGCGGGGGTAAACTCGGGGGCTCCGGAAAGTGGGAGAGGAGCACGATTGCCGGCCACTCGCGCCAGCCGTGCCTGAAGGGAAGACAAGACAGTCGAAGCGAACCCGGATGCTGGCAAAAATTTCTCAGACTGCACAAGTTGATCGGAGAAATTTGGAACCATCGTTCCAGACGGAATTCTATTATTGCGGTCAACAGAAGACGCAGCACTTAAACCCGTTACGCTCACGTACGGAAAATCCCCGACAATCGCGGTCGCCACTGAATAATTGCCAATACTTGCAGGTGCCGAAGGAAAATTCGCGGGGGGAATAGAGGTCGGATAATTTCCATCGACCGTCCGGAGCGTCCGAGGGAAACTACTGGCGGTCGACAACTGCAAATTACCCGATGAACCCGTCAGGTCGTACGCGGGAAAACCCACAGTCACCGGATGCGAAATGGGAATCCCTACGCGCGTCGACATTGCCTCGAACGAAGCAAAGGGCGAAGAAGACGATATCCCCGGCGGATTCGACGCATCTCGTAACCTCATCTCCCCCCGGCTTGTCTCCGGGGTACGCGCTGCGGAGACGCGAAAATGCTGCGTAGTGGACTCTGGCGCAGTCGCAGAAGCGACCGCGCTGGGGGAACTGTTGTGTTGCCACGGCGAATTGGCCGTCGAGGGGCTAGTGGACGACGAAACGTGGGGAGGGGGCGACGCCTTGTGACTCGTCGACGTGGAAACGGGAAAACCTTTGCCGTCGGCTGCAAGGGGGGTGGAGACGGAAGGACGGTGACTAGGAGAGCGGTGCGAGGGGTGAGACTCAGCGATGAAACTGGCGCGATCGTGGAATCCTGAGAAAGGAAAAAAGAATTAACGACCATCTTTTACTGAAAGACAGATTATCAAGAACATAATTTATATTTCCATTTTAAGGAGAATTGCATACGAAAATGCTGCGTACTATATTGAAATTAAGAATCCAAAAATGAAGTTAACTGCTCATTATCTATTCATATTTTAATAAACTTATTAAAACGAGCCATGTTTGTTCTAGGGGTTAAGACGTTCGCACATGAACATTGTGAAGCTCAGAGACAGGAATTTAAATTTCGACGCTGTCAACTGCAAAACTATAGCATAACAGACCCTTCAGCAAGGTTGTTACATCTACAAGTGTCACTAGCTGCTAATCATTGTCATATTCTAGTTGATTACAGGAATGGCAAGCTCAGACCTTTGCATTGTCTTGACCTCGTCTATACCTGTATTAATGGTCCTTCATCGACCACAAGCGATAAACTTTCAGCTCGCTGAAACAAAATCTGATGGATTTTTGTGTAGTTCATACTAAATCTGATATTTTTATGAACATAGCAATGTTTGTTTCTCAGGGTTTGGTTAGGTTTGTTTGAACATGTCACTTTACTTCACTTGGCTCATATTGAACTTGCTTTTTCATTCTTTCCTTTTTCATACGTTGCTTTTGATGCTATATTTCTGCTTGCTAGCCTATGTAGTGTTTAAGTTACATTTATTATTTTTGTGTCATTTGTGAAATGTGATGTATTGCCGTTTAATTTGTGCCACAATAGGGGCAGTTATACAGTCATTTGCACAAGCCGCATAGCTCTGCCAGTGGCTGTCACAGGGAATGCGTTCCCTCTAGCTGCCCTTATTACTTCATGCCTATGCCGATTGATACCTGTATTTCTGCATTGTCTTGTTTTGAAGTAGTAAAGATAAAGAAAAAACAAAATTAATTTACACTAATTTTTATTATCCTTTAAAATAAACCGAACACACCTCTCGCCGAGGGGGAAGAGGTCAAAGGAAAGGCAGGGCCGGAGGGTGAGAGATCCCCGGTTTGGGAGGGGCTGGGAAACAGACCGGCCTCCTCTGGGCGATACGCCGTCCCGCCTAATGACAGTGCACCAGATCAACGACCTACTTAAACTGTTTCAACAAAAACTAACTTGTCAAAAAATGTTCAACCAAAGAAGAATTTAAATATCATAAATGAATTTCATAGTAAGAAATTTAAGCCATGCTTCAATTAAATGCTTTGAACCTTTACACACCGTAGCAATACAAATTAATTAACAAAGCTATAACTGACAATCTAACCACATATATATTATTACCTGATACTCGCTGCTCACGCATAAGCATGTCAGTAATATGATATACCTTTAATTTATAGTAGAATTACAGAACTCTTGGCCTTCATTAGTTGGATAGTACTCTGCAGCAGTACTCCCTGGCTTAACTCTAGAGAAATTAACTAAAACGCAATTGTCAAAAAACAACAGAATTGAATATTAAAATGTCATAGATTATGCTTGCTAAACAAGCTTAATTTACATTTGAATGAACATTTTATAATACGGAAAGAATTTTGCACTTTTTGTCAAAAAGTTTGAGCAGGCCTATGTTGCTCACTATTTACATTTGTTTATGTTGTTGTGTTAGCCCCTTGCGGGGAAAAGGTGATGCCCCATTTCACCCGCTGATGGTCGCTGGTGGTGGTTCCACCGTATCTGGTAGGCATCGTAAGAACACTTGTGGCTGACGAATTTAAACCACCCTTGCCAAAGGGTGTACAAAGTGACTGGAAATCTTTGCCGCGGCCGGGATTCGAATCGCAACTGCCGCACTCGTAATACACGACCAGCGACTTAGATCACTCGGTCACAATGCTTCATCCTGCCCAACGGTGGCAGCAAGGGCAGGGCTGCCGGGCACAGTTTAATGTAATGTCCGGGACAATCTACTTATAGTAACTATGCTACTGTTAGCTGTTGTTAGATTTTGACCTTTTGCTAATTATGATATCTTCATCCGCTTGCATTTTTTTTTATTTCCTCTTTTTTCTGCATACTGTGTGTTGAACCACCGAAAGGTGAAAAACAAATTCATCCATATATATATAACATCCATATAAATCACAGCGTGCAGCATAAACTGTGCGCCCTACCGTGATCCTCACAGTCCGACATATCCATATCCATCATCTCTGTGTTATCCTCCCCCTCGCACTCCCCTCCCCCCAGCGAGGGAGCGGGGGAAGGAGCGTCCTGGGCCCCTGGGGAGAGCGGGGGGCTGAGGGGATCCGGGAGGGCCCGCCTCAACTCCCCCAGCTTGCGTCGCAGCCCGTGGACTCGCGCGCCAAAGTTCTTGTAAGCCTGAGTCGAGTCAACGAAATAAATGAATAAAATCCATGAAAAAATAAATTAGCAACTTGCAAAAATACAAAATACTGTATAGAAGTCATCTACGTAGTACCGTAATTGGTTAGAAATAACCGATTCTTAATGGAATGATAGAATTGAGTGACAAGATAAAAAAACTGGATTGGACATGTAATGAGAGGAAAGATTGTAAAGAGATGTGATGGATGGAAGAACTGCGGACAAAAAAGGACTGGAATGATAGACAACGTGCTCGAGAATGAATCGAATGCAGAGATGAAGAGAAGGGGCAAAGATTGGCTAAGGTGGAAGAATTGTACACCAAAGACCTGCCATGTGGCAGAAAACTGAAGAAGAAGACGGATCCTTAAAATGCCAGTTTTATTAACTAGTAATGATGCCAAGAAAATGCACAAATTCCAGTAGCTTTATCTGCTTAGGACGTTCTCCCGCCAAAAAAGTACAAACCGTGATCCAAATGATGCCTATGCCATGTTGCCACTATAGCTGCATCAATTGAACAACCAATAAATCTCACACCAATCACAATTTGCTCTAAGATATTTTGTACACACGTAGAAATGTAACAACTCTTATCTCGCTAAAAGTTTGATATTAGACAAGACTAGTATCAAATTAGTGATAAAACTAATAAGATTAGTTTTATCACTAACCTTAGTTAGTGATAAAACTTTATATAAAGATGCATATAAATACAAACACAACATGCTATTCAGAATGCTAATGCTTACGCCGCTATGCGACAGCCGTGCAGCTTACACTGACGACGATGCATGCCTCATCCAACCGTGAATCACAGAAGGTTCATCACCGTACATCTCACACCTCCAGTGGCGGTGGAGCGGTTTAATTTAAGAGGGGATGATGCCCGATACCTCTTTTTTTAAGGGGGCATTGCCCCCCCTCAAAAATTCAAGGGGGGGACAATGTTTGATGTTAGAAAGCGTCTGTTAACATGTTGGTATTAGTTAGTATAAAGGAGCTATGGAGGTGTATATGATATTATTTATTAAAGTTTATCTATACCTCATGGTTTTGCTGCATTATAGTGACGCAAAATGACGAAAAATGCTTCAAAGTAGCGCCATCTCGCTAATGCATTTTAACTAAAATATTAGGTGTGACTCTTTCCTTCAGTGACTGGGGGCCCTGAGCCACAGCAATGAAGGTGGGATTGGGCTAGCCAGGCTGCATCAATGGTGCAGCCAAAGGTGCCCTTGGGTGCCAGTGGTATACCGTGCTCAAAGTAGCCGAACCTGTAGCATCCCTAATAGCTATATATGTAAATAATCTGATGCTGAACACTAGGGTGAGGGGGATGTGCAGGGATACGCTACATGTGAAATTCTTAGGTTTGGAAAGCCCATCAGTTACGGTTATAGCTTGAATTATTACTGATAAAAGGTAAGTGTTAGATCAAATTTATGTCTAATGTCTGAGATAAAGGTAGGGGGTTTGGGAAAAGGTTACGTTTGATTTCAATGCCAATCACAGCTGTAGTGCTGTATTACATCCGCTGACCGTCATCTGCTGTTGGTGTGACCACATGCCACTTTATGACCGTACCGGATTTGACTACTAAGAAGATATATCAGGTATTCGCCTTTAATAACATGGTAAGTGGTTCTGGCATTGAGCTTTAAGTGCAATTAAAACTAAAATTCAGCAACACGAGCTTACTTTTCAAATATATATATATATATATATATCACTTAACAAAAAAATTGACCACAAAAAATCATTGTGCATATTCAAGATGTTGAATTTTTTTGAGAACTTACTTCAAAAAAATCTCAAGAAATTATAGCAAACTAGACCATGCACTTTCATCACTGCTACGCTAAAACACTATGATAGGCCTAGATCATTGATTTTCACCTTGAATCGTAGGCCTACATTAATTCTGAATGCTACAAGACACACAGGAGATAATTATGGTTTACCAAAGACTCTGAAAAGGTCCGGCTGTGCTGGCGACCTCTTTTCAAGAACTATGTTAATGCTTGTGCTAGGAAGGTACTTACACCACCAACGACGAACGTGTCGCCGTAGAACATTCTTATAAATATTCTAATGAGCGTGCTGTGGCAGTACTTACAATGCTTTAATAACTACGCCAATGAGCTTACTGGGGCAGTACTTACAACACTGCAATAAAAATGTTAATGAGTGTGCAGGGGCGGTGCTTACACTGACAACGATGCGCACCATGCCGTACTGCACGTCATAGAACATTCTAATAAATATGCTAATAAGCATGTTGGGGCAGTACTGGCAGTAACTTAATCAATAGGCTAAAGAGCATGCTGGGGCAGTACTTACAACGTGCTAATAAATATTCTAATGAGTGCGCAGGGGCTGTGCTTACACTAACAACGATGCGCGCCTCGCCGTACTGTGCGTCATAGAAGAGCTCGCCCTGTTCGAGCGCCTCCAACATAGCCGCCCGGTCCTGCGCCTCGATCGTCAGACTGGCGACATACTGCTCGAGGGTGCGGCGCGCGTCCTCTACTTGCTGCGTGTACTGCGCGCCACGACTGCGCTCTGTGCACCGCACAACAACAACTGTGCACCGCGACTGTGCTCTGCACACCGCATAGCAACAACAACTGCGCACATGCTGCATGTACTGCACGCCACGACTTTGCTCTGTGCAATGACATATTGAAGAGTAGACTGAGCTTAACACGCCACTGGTCCAACTGCTGTGTAGCGATCAAACTTGACACCTTTATACTATTCAGAGAGTTTCGCACAAATCTGTCACCATTCAGACGATCCCTTTAAAATTACGAAGCAAAAAATCATGAAGATTTATTCCAAGTAAACAGAATTGGTATCGCAACTCATTGTCAATTAATTTCAAAATCGATTTTTCTGGTAATTATCTCTGAATAAGATTGATATTGCAGTTACGCTTATTCTAATCAACATTGCAACAGTTTCATGTGGTTCTAACCGGACCAGTTCAAGTCGAGGGCGGGTAGCATCCTTTATCTATTCAAGCCTCTCAGCAGCATTATGTAATTCAAATTGAACAAGCCCGAATTCGGGGTGGGCAGTTTCTAACCAACCTTTCAGCAGCTTCATGTAGTTCTGACTGGACAAGTCCAAGTTGAGGGTGGACAGCTTGCGTCGCTTGGCATCCACTTCCTTCTCAAGTTGTGTAAAGTTGCTCACGACCTCCCTCAGATGGCTCGGCTGAAGATACACATATATAATCGTATAATGTGTATAATCGGCTGTTTATACACACGCCGATATCAAAAATCATCATCATCTACGGATATTGTTTTCGAATCTTCTCTTCGCATAAATTTAATTAATAAATCAGGAAACATTCGCACGGGTATGAAATAAATCGGGAAAAAACGCTACGCGGAGCTCCTTATTCGTGATTTGTTCGTGATTTAACTTGAGAAAAACATGATTTTTAAAATCTGAACAACGCAATCCAAAAGAGGTCGGAATAACCTCTACACGGGTCTTTATAATTCAGGATTTAAAGTTAATACAATTTATAAGAATCAATATCAATAAATATGAAGCTGAAAATTTGATCCGTTAAGGTTTTATCATCAGATTGCAACCATAATCCTTTAAAATTATATAAATTTCAAAATACAGAGTGAATGTGGCTGATGACTCAAAAGAACACAGCTACCTCAAAAAGTCAGTGCTACCTTACACAGTCTACACTGTCCTAATATGTCCGGATGCACAGAGAGGGCACTTTGAGCATACACCACAGGAATTTAAACATGATTTTTAAACTGCTACAAATTTAAGTAAATCTAATATATCATTTGCAGTTCTAAGTTGAAAGTTGGATAACTATAAAAATGAGAGCTAAAGTATGTTTACGGACCATTGGTCCACCATGCACATTCAAAATTCAAAATCATACCATTGAACCGAACGATGGTACCTTAAATTCTGTGAGTAACTTTGCAGGTGCCGCTCGACCTTGTGCACTATCTGCAAGAAGGCAAGTATAAGGCAAATGTTTACTGCGCAGTCAATTAATGTTTTGGATATTACAATTTTTGACATGTAGAGCTCATAATAACGTAAGAACAATTTTCCATCTTGCTACATTGCTACAAGCATATATCAAAAAATAATTATTTCGCTTACAATAAAAACAAAAATACGCGGCAACAGTAAATTGATAGTCTTCAGCCAAGATGAAATCTTTGATCTAGTCAACTTAAAGGCCAGGGGCCTGTTACTCAAAACTTCTTAGGGAAATTTTAGTCTTAAGAAGTTCTTAAGAAAATCTTAAGCAAATTTTAGTCTTAGTTATTTAAACTCCGTACCGCCACGGAGCCACTCGCAATAAATCAAATGATGACGTCACGATGGTCGGCGGTTGAATTTAATTTTTTTTTAATCTTTCTTAGGATTAAGGTTAGGCTTAAAGTTATGAAAACTCTGAGAAACAGGTCCCTGGACCCTTCAAAAAATTCATTCATATTTTTAAGGCACATACAGCTTCGCAATTGTCATATGCGATGTGTGGCAGGAGAGAAAAAACAAGAGAGAAAAAGTCGTAAAAGAATGTAACAGTAAAGTGGTAATTAACTGTAAGCCGATCTAAACAGCTCCGTCTTCAGCTTAGTTTTTAAAATATCAAAAGAAATACCTAACAGGCGCCAAGAAACTGATAATATAGTTTATCATCGCTGCAACTGTTTAGGAAAACACGTTACGCACTGAGAACGGTGATGAGTTCGTCGACAAACGTCGTGTCGTAGACGCCGCGCTCGCCCCATATTGTGAAGATTCGTTCAATGTTGGGGCGCACCGAACTCTCTCTGCAAACAGGAAAACTAAAATAAGATATTGCTTCATCGCGCGCTGCTATAAATAATGGCCATTCACAAATACTAATCAAATTTTTTGCATACAATAATCAGACCCATCAGAAATATGAACACTTTAGATTAGGCAACGGTTATAACATAGGCCCAACTAAACAATTTCTTAGTGAGTTGTTTAGTATTGACGGTATATGATGTGTTGGTAGGCCAATCTAAGCGAAAAATTTGATTCACAAAATTGTCTCAACGAATCGTGATGCACGCAATGAAATTCACAATAAATGTGTTTAACAATCGAGTTTCAACTCAGTTTATCAATAACGCTAAATAGATTATACATCGCTAATTCTAAACAACTGACTACGAAAATAGTTACTATATATTATTATTATATCTGTCGCTCAAGAATTCGGTCATGTTCAAGGTTTGGGTTAGGGCATTTAAATAATTTATGCCATGCTTTACATCACTTTAAATATTTACACTGCAAACATGGGGGTCATAAGTTACAAGTAACATCAACCTCGTAGCTTACCGTAACTTTCCTGTATTATACTGCATTGTTACGATATAGCATAACATACCTGACAAAAAGAGCGGCGTCGGGCAGGACACCCTTAAAGGAATCCTTGTAGCTGATGGCGTGCTTGCGCTTGCACGTCTGCACGATCTCGTTGCACACGTTGAATAACATCACGCGCTGTGCCAACTTCGCTGCACAACAAGCATTATTTATTATATTGCATGTCTGTACAATCTCGTTGCACGCGTAGAACAACGTCATGCGCTGCACAACTTGGGGCTGCGCAACAATCAGCAATTATTATATTAACTAGCAGTGAAACCCGTTATCGGATGGTTGCAACTTCCTTGCAAACAACGTTTTTCGTAAATCAAGCATCTGTTCCAAGCAAGACTCGAGATTGCTTAGCTTAGCACCCATCAGAAACCTTCCCCTGCACCTCCTAAAACCACGCCATCCCCGTACTCCACTCACCCCCCACCTTCCTCCTCACCCTCACCTCTACCTCCTCCTATCCCACCCTTGAGTCACCCACGCTGCAGTCTCCCTTTCATCTCCCTCCCTGCCCCATTCTCTTCTTCCCTCTCCAACCCCCTTTCGCCCCTTATAGTGGCGAATAAATTAATCGATATTATTAAACAAGTACGAAAATAATTTCTTAAGAGACCTTAACTGTTTTAACAGAACTTAACAAAACCTAAAATTTCAGTTGGTACAATTTACACTAGGCTATAATTCAGCTAACGAATCTATGTATCGACAAATAAGCACAACTCCTGTCATCCAGTGATGGCAGGAGTTGAAAACAACGCCGCTTGCTCCAATTCAACAACGGGCATGCCGAAAATGCAAAATAGCAAAGTAAGCTAGCTCCTCAGAGGCAAAATAACATGCAAAACATTTTGCTTTTCAGATTCCGCCTATAACTTGCAGGTGAATTGAGTATTGCGTTGTGCAAATGTATCAAATTCTGCGGTCTACAACCGCTACGAACGTCGGCGCACTTGTAGGCTATAGGTTGTAAATCTGCAGACACCGTCAGTCATTTGATACCTACGGTTTATGATCGAACGCTGTGTTACAGCCTTTCAACAGTAGGGAAATTATAATAAATGCGCTTCCAGTAAGCTCAGTTGATGCTAGTTTTGAAAAGTCAATCATAAAACTTCTTTCGCGGAGAAGAACCTATTCGTGCCGGTTTTTTTATTTATAGAATTACGCTATTTAGACGTTGATTGATTTAACTATTTCGCGTCTTGCATTTAGCGTTTTAGGCGTGCCCAGCTACGACGATTTGAGCCATATAGATATAAACGCAAGATATAAACGAGAGATATAAACGCGAGATATAAACGAGAAATATAAACGCCAGTGTCACATAATTACCTTTTTTAAGGACGCGCAGCCACACGTTGACAATGCGTTCATGCTGTGCCTTGTGATGCAGCGCCCACAGCGACAGGCTCTGAATCGACTCTTGCGAACCCCGCGCCCCGGCAAATTTCTTCTCCACGCTTCCCTCGTCAACGGCTCGAACAGACGACATGGCTTGCTGACACTGTTCTTAGTCGACAGACTCCAGCACACGCATTAAAAAATCAGATTTTCAACGCAATTTCTCGCGCATGCTGCAACAAAATCGTCGAATTTTCGTTACTGTTTATGGGTTCCAAAAACGGTGTCAATGATTAATTAAAATGAATACACCAATTTAACAATTCAATTCAATTCAAAATGAATACATCAAATTTAACAGAAAAAAATCAATAGAGAATGTTAAAAGCCTAATATCGATAAACACTACTTTCGTCGTTACTAAAATATCATTGCACGTATATACCACCAGTGGCGTAGATAAATAGAAGCAACTGGAGCAGCTGCTCCGGTCGGGATAAATTTAATGACGTTTTAAATTCGTCCAAATTCGTTGAGTTTTTTTTATAGGGGGGGGCGGGTAGATGACATAGCAATTTCCCTATAGCGCCATATTGAGACTTCGCAATTACATTTTTTTAAAAGCGCTACGCGCAAATTTTGTCTAACATTCTGCATTCCAACCATTTTTTAACGCCGCTCCAGCCCAAAAAAATCGGAATACCCTGTAGTCTAATAATACAATAATAAAATCAGCGTTACAAATTTGCTCCGGCAAAAAAGTCTGGCTACGCCACTGTATACCACAAAAAGTAATGACCTTGTAAACTACTTGAAGGCTAACAATTTCTTAACTTTACATCATTCTTCACACTGACAAAGTTCGGTAGTGGATAAAAGTCACAGTGCAATAGACATTACAATTTTTTCATGCCAACATCGGCCATATTTAGTCGGCCATATTGCCGTTGCTAGCCAGAAATTAAATAATTCGCAAATTCTATCCGTCGTCGTCCCGCACAATCACGCACAGTGTGGTGATAAAGTGCAGTCTTGCAAGGCCGGTATAAACAGAGTCATGTAAGCGTGTATGGCCATATATAATGGCTATATACATGGCCATCGAAGCCCTAGGCTCACTCAGATGGTCGTTGCCCACATAGATCCCTCCACCCCCGCGTTGACGGCTCAGCAGGGGAAAAAAAGCGCTGCACCACTTGTTTAAATCCCCTGACATAATTCGCAGCTGCCAATTCCACTGCGGTTTGCTGCCATTTTCTCTAAAAATTGATATTAAAAGGCTAAAGTTTTATGTAAAATTATCTTCTATTCAAAATGACTCTGTTCGCGGACTTTATATGTTGTGTGGTACGCGAGAATTCGATTGTGTTTAAAAAAAGCATAGTCTTTTGGCTGGAAAATCAGTTATGCATGCAGGCTCTTGGACGCATAATATTAGGAATTCTTTCTTCAACAATATAGACAACTCTTAGAACGATTCATGCATGCCTGTCGCATCACTGTTGGTTATTTAATATTGTATATGCTGTATCTATTTATTTAATTTATATTTTTTGAGTTGTGTTCTATTATGTTCTTCTACCGTGAGGTGAATAAAGTTCTATATATAATATCTATAGCCAAAGCATGCCTTAAAGGCATATATGCTGCTTCAGGAGATTAGCGAGAGGGGGGGCGGTAGAGAAGTCGCACCTACCAACTTAAAAACTGCCAAAATGTGTGTAGTGGTACCGGTAGGCCCATTGTACGATTACTTTGTTCTCTCTTCAGTGCTCTGGAAAAAATAGAAGGTCTTTGGTATCCGAACCCTCCGCCCTATCCGATCTTCGGCCCTTCTCAACATATTCGCATGTGATTCCGTCTCATTTTGTTTGTTACATTATCTGAAACCACCCACCTCATAATAACGCCTTCTAGCAAGATCGCTTGCCACCTACCCACTATAAAAGCGATAGCCAAATTTGTGAACTAATTCCCAGCGATTTGCGGCAGTTGAGTCACGAGGTGGGCGTGGTTTGTATGAAGCTCGTAGACCGCTTAGCAAACCGAAAGTTTACTTAACTTCTTCTAAAAGAGCTCTGATTATTCTGATTCAAAAATAGTGATATAGGCCTACACGAAAACACTACCACTAACGTGATCCTAGCGAACAAGAAGAACGAACAATAACAATTACGGCTGGTGACGCAGACTATTTTACGGCGATCAAAGTTAGATAGTGTAACATCTTTCAGTTTTCATTTAGGGGAGTTTAGGGAGTTTAGGGAGTTACTCCCTGTTCACACACCATGCCCACTTTAGATGTAGGCCCTAATTTTGATAACCTTAACTGTGACTAATCAAATTCCTACCCATAACCCAACTCAATTTAACTAACTCAACTCAATCAACTAACTCAATTTCTTTTTCATGCAGTCTATATCATTCTGAAGGACTAACTTAGTACTTTCCAAAACCTCTGTCTTTGGGGTGTTGCATCTCCCACAATTTGGTAACTACACAAATGTTTCAATCCCCCGGTCAAATTTAATGTATTTAACTATGTGCTTCACTAATTTATTTCTAAAAAAACTTCTAACTCCATTTTCTATTTATATATATCTTTTTAAAGAACAAACATCGCACTGTCTAAAACTGCCGTCATTTGAGTGTTACACTCATTGACATAAGAATAAATGGATAGCTCATATTAAATATCGCAAGCGTCTGACCAATGAAGGTAATGTTACAAAATGTAAGCAAAATTTTAATGACTTCTGATTGGACGCATTGAAGTTGTGACCATGTCAACATCCCAGTATGCACAACGAGCGCAACAACTCATCTTATAATGCAATGCGCCTGAACAACCCACAATGCAAAGCGACATTTTCAAATATAATTCAAAATCAACGGATTATTATTTGAAATCGACCAATTATTATCTGTCTGTGTTACGTGATTCTGTTACGTTATATTTAAATAAGTAATAATGCTTGAAATAAAAAATATTTCTCAACTTTGATAACATTTCTGGTGACCAACTGACCTTGGTCCGTCGGGAAGCCTTGGCCTAGATCAGGGGCCTAAAAAGACCCGTGACCTTGAAATATCAGCTCCTTCGTTTTAGAAACTACAGTAACAGCCCTTGGTTAAATCCCTCACAGTAATTTTTGGTATCCACACAAAATGTTTTAACCCACCGGTCAAATGAAATGCATTTGAATATTCATTTTACTAATGTATTTCTATAAAACATCTAGCATAATTTCTTCTTCATGTTAATTTTTTTGAAGGACTACTATGGTACTGTCTAAAACCGCTGTCATTTGGTGTTACACCCCTCTGATTTGGTAGCCATACTCATTTTCGAAAACCCCCGTCTTAGGCCAAATGCTTGTATTATATACTGCCGTATACTTTGAAGCTCTATTTCTCATGACCTTCTGACTAGAAATTGATGGGAAAAGTTGTACCTATAAATAGACCATTGGAACTTCCCGTAATCACGGTGTTATGGCGCCCACTCGAACTTTATGGTCATTAATCTTAATTTCCACGCCATCCGACGATTTGTGATAAAAAATGTGTTCAAACCGCGGTTCTCGCGCTTGATTTATGAACAACAGCATAATAATTAATGGCCTCTTGGGCTAGCTTGCTAAACACATTAGTCTGTGTCACTAATTTTTCGCGACTTTAAAGTTCACTGCCTTCACGACAGTAACACCACCGCTTAGCTGCCTAATTAGTGATAGGCCTAATACCACACCCAGTGTATGACACCCACGTCCTATCGGTATTTAAAAAAAATTATAGATAAATGAACAACTAGTCCTTTCCTGTCGCGTATTATTAATCGTATTATTATATTATCGTTGTATTTACCACATACAAACGGTACAATATTTAATTTGTTTACTATTTATTAAATATTGTCACTGTTGTCACTCAAATTTAGAGTAAAAAGTTAGTGTGTCTATAGAACTCGTTAGTTAATAATTATTAGTATCAGTGACATGCCTTCAAGGTAAGCTCTAGCTACCGGTATCGATTATATGCCAGAGGATTGAAATAAGTGGCGTACTGCTTTTTTCCCCTGCCTAGCCGTCGACATGGGGTTGGAGGGATCTACGAGGGCGGTGGCCGCCAGAGTGGACGAAGGGTTCTGACGGTGATACAGTTAATAAAGTGAATTTTATCTACCGTACCGCATTATATGACCGCGCTCGGATTGTGTTTTTGTGTGTTACTCTAGCTTGAAGAAATTGAAGAATTGAAAGAGAGATTTTAAAGGAATAGTTGAGACCAAATCAACCTGCCGTCGAGGAATGAGTGCAGCGGGAGGGGCGGTGGCTGGTGGCGGTCAGGCGACACCCAAACTGAAGATTCGTGTTTTTAAAATCGTCGTGCTGGGAGACGGGGGAGTGGGTAAAAGTGGTACGTATCCTTGCAAGCATTGATTTAAATTACCAGCACTGTTATTCAAACTTACGTTAATCGCAATGTTCAGGTTATCTTTGCGATACCGTAATTATATTCTGCTGGCTGATCCCTGCAGGCCGAGGAACAAATAATTGGCTTGCAGCCCAGAGCTCCCCGGGCGAGTCGTAAAAGGCTACTAAAGAAGGGGGAGCGGTTCTTTTCTTCGTAAAGCTGAGGCTTAGGCATTGAATTGGACTGTAATACTAGTAGTCTTCGTTACTACACACGGTCCTTGAACTACAACCACACCCCACGCTTGCAGTCCAGAGCTTTCCGGGCGAATCGTAATAGGCGATTAAAAACGGGAGAGCGGATCTCTGTGGGCTCCCTTGCAGAGAATCAGACTGTATATAGTCTTTGTGCTACCCACAGTCCCTAAACCACAAAAAATAACAAAGAAACAATCTATGTTGGCTTTTTGTGTTGTCACACCAATCCAATGAATAATGCGTTTAAATTTACTATGATTAAATCGGTAATGGTAAGATTCCTTTAAAATTGTGATTTAGTTTGTATTTACAATTTTATGTGTTTGAAAAGATTGGTGTTTAAACTTAATGTAGGTTTTTAAATAAAAGATTGTTACGATACCGGTATATTGCTTTCAGCATTGACAATGCAGTTTGTGTATCATCAATTTCTGGAGACACACGATCCAACAATTGGTATGAGTTTGGTGCTATGCTTGCTTAGATATAGATAGAATCATGAACATATTGTTGTGGATGATTAGATTTTCCTTTATACATAACATACCGTAACGCACTGAAAGTTTCATGAAGACCTTATGTTTAATTCCTTGACGCTGGTGCATGAAAATAATTTCATTACGAATGGAATTTAATTCACTGCACATGAAAATTTATTTACAAGTGACCAGACGATTCTCTGTTCTGTATGCTTCTAATGACTTCTTTCAGATATAAAATGCTATTTTAAAATTATTTACCAGTATTTAAGTTTTTGTTGCGTTATAGATTTTATTGCTGCATTTCTGTGTTTTGAGTTTGTTTTTGAGGTCCAAAACTGATTTATACTCGATGGTCTGTGACTTTGCGGATGACCATACTAAGTATGGTCATCAACCGTGTAGAATTTCAGTTTTTTCTTGTTTTTTTTCCCCTCTCCTCCCAATTGGCAGCCCTCACAACTAGGCGCTCAGCCACCAGTCAGTAGTGTCGATTAGTGTGACAATATTGTGTTGTATATTATCCGGATTGTCTCGTTGAAAGTACCAACTACCCATTCACCGATCCCGGAGGGATGATAGGCTGAGTTGGCCTCTGGCAAGTCCGAGAAATGGATCTCTAATCAGCAACCCCGGTCGGGAATCGAACCCAGGTCGCCTACGTGGTAAGCGGCTATGATACCACTACACCACAAAGACTTACTAATTTCCAATGTTGTGTATTTCGTTCAGAGGACTCGTATCAGCAGCAGTGTAGGATTGATGATGAATCGGCGCATCTCGACATTCTTGACACTGCGGGCCAGGTTAGTTGATGCTCAATGTGGATGTACTAGTTAGATCTGGTTATGTGTGTCTGTCAGAGACCAGCGGGACATGCCATATCTGAAGACTTTAAAGAAATAGAAAAAATATTAGAATTTTCAGCAATTTTATATTTTTTTTATTTGCATGCCATATGTATGTGCACCGGTATTTGTAATATGAATCTTTTCGTATATATGAATGGTAGCATTTCTATATTAATTTATTACTGTGATTGTCACATTACATTCAGCGTACATGTATTCTATTTAGCAGTGCATTGTGTGCATGATTTGACAAAGCGTTGTGGGCGAGTGGTCTAAGTTGCGGATCTCGGATTGCGGGTTCGACAGCTCGGCTGTTCGAATTTTGACCGCGGCAAAGATTTTGAGTCACTTCATGCACCCATGGGCAAGGGTGGTTTTAATTCCTTAGCCATGTCAGTAATCATCTATTTCAGCGGGAGTGCAGTAGTGGCATTGACGTGATAAAGTGATGTGCCACATTTGTGTGCCGCAGACGGCTGGACCTGCATAGAGCCAAATTCGCCAAATGGCGAAAGAAAATCGGAAGTGGTGAATTTGTTTAAGATTGGCGAAAGCCTTTACATTTTTTTGCCATTAAAAATTCAGTTGTTTTTCTCACTAATATCAATTTATCTTTAACTTCACTACTGCACTCCACCCTAATGGATGATTATTTGCAGGGATGACGAATTTAAACCACCTTTGCGAAGGGTCCACTTGGCCACAGAGCTTTTTCAAATTGCTGGATATGTAAAATGAAGTGGGTGTTAATTTGCTATGCTGGATAGCTTAATTATATTATTAATTGATGGTTTTATATTAGAAATATTTAGGCCTACTGACAATTTGATTAATTGAAAACCGATAGCGTTGGGCTAAAAAAAAATTGAATTACAACGTTTTGGCGCTTAGGTGGCTAATGTTTTTAAAAGCAGGTTAGACAGATATCTGGAAAATAGGGGGGGATTGAAATAAGCTGAATAAACCTTGTTCCCGGCGCATCGTAGATGTGGGTTTGCCTAAGTAAACCAAGCCAACGGATATCAAGTATCAAGTACATCCTGTATATTGTTGCGCTGGTTGCGTGCGTGCAGCCCGAGTTTGCGGCAATGCGGGAGCAGTACATGCGCACGGGGGAGGGCTTCATCATCTGCTACTCGGTGACGGAGAGGCGAAGCTTTGACGAGGCCGCCGCCTACAAGCGACTCATCGAGCGGGTGCGCGGCAACAGGGAGGACGTGCCGATTGTGCTCGTCGGCAACAAGTGCGACCTTGAGGGCGAGCGAAAGGTCGGTGACGGTTTTAGTCCTCGGGAATTTTGAGGCGCAGCGCTATGATGTAGTGGTTAGGGCATCAGACTTCTAGTCCAGAGGACCAGGGTTCAAGTCGCCGTGCCCGCAACTATGAAATCATGCGTTACAGGCCCTTCCGCAAGGCTGTTAAACACACAAGTGTTGCTAGTTGCTAACCCCGTGCCAGATAACTATTCATTTGGTTGGCGTCAGGAAGGGCATCTGGCCATAAGAATCCTGCTCCAGCAGTTCTGATCAGGGTGGGCGAAATCATGTAAACCTGTGTGAAAACATGGACATTGACAGATTTTATGATAAAAAAGAGGTTAGTTAGAGGAAGCTTGGTGCGATGTTTGTTCATTGTTCGCTATTATTTTGTGGTTTAAATAGTTTAATATTTATAGTAGTTTTTGAAGATTTGTGTTCATTGCGTTTTGATTATTATTTTCGTTACCGGTATTAGTTCTAGTTTACTTGTTCTTTAAAATTGATTATCTGCTTTGTTGTGATATGTGCCTTCCTGCTTTGTGATATGTAGTTTAGAACTCCATGCAAACCAGGAAGCAACGAATTGGTTTACAGCCCAGAGCTTTGTAAGAGACGACTAAAGCAGTTGGAGCGGTTCTTTGCTTGGCCCCGATGCACTGATCAGACTAATTAATTGTCTCTTTTATTCAACCATGTTTTTAAGTTTCAAACGCTTAGTTTTTTGGTCTTCTTGCTGGTAGTATTTGTTGTTTTATGTTTATAAGGTATATGCTTTTTGCTAATTAATATTGTTAAAATTGTACTTTTCGTTGTTTGTGTGTGTTTCTGTTATTAGATTTGCTTGCTTCTAATTAATGTAATTGATTAGCTTTCTTCTGTATTTGTATTATTTATTTTCTATTTCATTTTTTTTTAAACTAAAATTGATAGGATGATGAAATAGTTCATATTTAAATCTCTGTTTGATGTCTATATCAAAATTGAATATCGTTATCTTAGCTACCTAACATTTTGAAGGTTTCTCTGATAGGTCAGTGCAGAAGAGGGGCAGGCGCTAGCCAGCCAATGGGAGTGTCCATTCTATGAGACCTCGGCCGCTCTGCGTCACTTTGTAGACGACGCATTCCACGGAATAATTCGGCGAATAAGAGAGCGAGAGCAAGAGGCGGCTGGGGAATTAGGAGAAGGAGGGCGGGGCTGGAGGAAGGGCAGCGGGGGAGGCAAGGGGGGGCATGGAAAACGTGGGGGTAGCGGAGACACAGCCCGGTTCAAAGATGTCGGAAAGTTTTTCCAAAAGATTTTTCGTTAAATTTAGATGAATTTAAAAAGTTCAGTTGTTTTATGGGATTTGCTATTAGGTTGGATGCGTTTTATGTCTATTAAAAATCACAATTGGTGAGGCTGGGTGCTTACTTGTATGTGTACTATATTTTGATGACATTTAGTTGAGCGATAAGATATAATCTAGAGGTTGAATCAGAGTAAAGAATCCTTTAAGAATACTTTTATCCGATTCCACCGAACATTCCATACCCAGTTATTGTTGGGTTGATCATTTTAGCCTGCTAACAAAGGTAATATTGTGAATTTGTTGATGTCAGACGTTCTGCAGAATTACTCTGTTAATTACCATTCAGTCGATTGGCATGAAGTGTGATTGCTTTATGTATATAGGTTCGGTTTATAGTAGGATATTTGCTTTGTAAGTAAAGCCTTGAAATGTGATACAGTCCTTGAATTTTATATCTTGGTGTTTGACTCCCTAATGGGGCTTTGCATGAAATATATACTTCACGCTGAAGAAGCAATTTTTGACTACTACAAAATTTGTATACAAAATTTTGATCATATTCACTGATTTGGCAAGCAATCTATGTGTGGTTGCTTAATCTTGCTGTCCACAAACTGCTTGATCGAACTGCGATATGACACTTGGCATAGAGAGCACGTTACAATGCTTTATTTGATGCAGTGCTTGTTTCTTCAATGGAATATAAATGTTTCCCAAAAAGCGACAATGGGTAATGGATGCTTCACTAGTTCTGTGAACTGAAATTATGGTAGCATTAAATATTATACAAGGGATAATGATAACAATTATTAAGAAAGTTATAATCACTGTGCTTTTTTTCTTTTGACGTTTGGAGATTTAAACTTCTTCGTAACTAAGTATATGGTCTTGATAATTGCATGCATTATGCACTGGCGTTTGAGCTCATTAGTTACATATTTGGTTATATCTGGTTGACAAGTTGTGAATATATCAAGAATTTCTACTTAGATTTTATTTTGGTCATCCGAGTGGGGTGAATCTCTTTCAAATTCAAGGAGTTGTCATTATTGTGTGGCTCTATTGAAAAACGTTTGATCAGTTGGTGTCGATGGTCTGATTTGAATCTCACAGAGATGGTTGTGGTTAATTTCTTCGGTGATTGTTCTGTCTCTAGTCGTTTCTGCATTTGATACATGGCGTGCGTGGCTTTTAAAGGATCTTCGCAGTCTCTGCAATGCAGCAAAAACCTGCCTTGCGACACAGTTATCTTGACTGCAGTTCTTTTTGTATTCACTATTCAGTCTACACAATCTCCACTGTTAATGAACGATAATACAAGTATCTAGCCGCGCAGTGAACGCGCGGTACAGTAGCTTTTTTTGTCTTAGATCACGCGATCAAAACTGCAAGTTGTCTAGATTGCAAAGTAGTTGCAGATCAGTGTGTCTTTCAGAATTTCTGCAATGATCTGCGCAGATCTTTTTCATGGCACGCGCCCATGGTATTTAAAGATGTCGATAGATGATGAAACTAGCAATTAGCGCTTTATTATTACGTAGCTATTACGACAGATATTGCACGTATACTGAACTGTTTCTTGTTTTGATTGTCATGCGCACCAAAGTAATTAGAATATAGTAGTAATGCGAATGAATGGTCTCTGTTTATATTATGGTGTTCATAATTACCACCATCTTGTTCTTGAAGGTCAAGGCTTAGGTCTTGGCAATTGCCCAGCTTAGATCACCGGATTTGGGTATTTATGTGATATCTTGGGAGATATTATCTATGACGTCATTATTGAAAAAAAAATTCTTAAGAAACTCGGCTATTTAGTGACAGATCTAGTTATTTTTTAGTATAATGTCAAAAACAGGAAACAGTTTTGTTTTACAAAAGAACTTTGAAAAATTAATAATAATAATAATTCATTCGCAGTACTCGATCCTCTATATACTCTGATGCTCACTTGTTTGAGACTCACAGGATTCTAATGATCTAGTCTGAAGGTTGCTCTGCGCAGAATTGTTGCATCTGTGTTTGCATTATTAACTTTTGTGCAGCTGCAATGACAAAATTAGTGAGAAAAATACTTGTATTTAGATGATTGCTATTACAAAATATTTGTTACACATGTGCGCTTGTACGCCTTGGTAGTGACAAAATTAGGAGTCATATCCGGTTGATTATTTTTAAAAGGAGTATCTTCGTCAAGTTGAAAGCAAGACTTTCAATTTCACACGCTTTACTGCGATTTAATCTGAACTGAGCTTCTCGTTCCGGTAGCAAATAGAAAATAAGAAATTCTTTATACATAACAAGAAAAATTAAGACTATGTATTTGAATTGTATACTTGAATATCATTATGAAAATTTTAGCTCGTGGTATGTTGAACTCGATGGTTTGTGTCTGATAGGTTTTGCATAAAAAAAAGAAAGAAAGTAACTTCTCTCATTTTTGTCACGTCACTACCACGACGTATAGTAAAGAATTTGAGCATTAGTTGGTGCGTATAGTTGCTAATCCATTTGATATGAACTATAATTTAATGCGTATAGTATATTGTTGTTAATCCATTTGATTTAAATTACAATTGAAGACGTATATGCCATATATGTGAATCCATTTGATATGAATTACAATTTAAAGCGTATAGCAATGTTCCCTCTAAGGTGCGCGGCCGCGCACAGATTTCAGAGGTGCCGCGTAGAGAAAATTGACTGCCGCACAGAGAAAGATAGCAACTTAGCAAGGAGTGTAGTTGAAACGGTGTTTATGAAGACAATGACTGTTAAGAATGAGTTTTAAAATCTCTGTCAGCGCCCCCCCCTTGTGAGTTCAAATACACTGGAATAATGCCAATGATCCACAAAGGTCGCACACAAATGACATGACTTCAAATAAGTGCACACAGGACCTTTTTCGTCCTCACACGCACTTAAAAAATTAGAGGGAACATTGGCGTATAGTATACGCTATAAATGGTCCTTAAACTATGTGATATGAATTACAATTTAACGCGTATACATGATTTGAATTACAATTTAACGGTATTGTTAAATGCAAGATTTAAAATTTACATGGATCTGTATATATAGAAATATACGTATAGTTGTGGCGTTGAGTTTAATTAATTTTTCTTGATAATCATTCAGCTCGGTTCCATTAATCCGAAGATTGCGAATTCAAGTGGATCATTCAGAAGCATTGGCGGATCCACGGTGGGGGTGATGGGGGGCAATTGCCGCCCCCAGTGCGCTGCTGGGGGGCAGCTCACGAGTTCAGCACGGAAAGGAAAAAAAAAATGATTTTGGGCCAAAATGCCCCAGGATGACAGAGATGGATTGCAAACTTTTGAAGTAGAAAAGCTTCTGAAAGCTCACATGAATTCATATGCATACATGCGAATGTGCTACATCACAATGTTGTGCTTTTTGGTTCGTTGCACAGACGTTTAGTGAAATTGTATCACTTTTTTGTGCTGCTATACGGTGCATAGCCTACTTTGAATTATATACATTCTGCTTATATATTTAGTGAATGCTCCTGCTTGGCACATGCTTTCAAGCAGAATTTTTTTCTTTTTTTTCAATTGCTAATAGTTTAATCAAATAATAAATGATAATAATGATTAATTCTAATTCTATTCACGAAAAGAATCTGTGTTCTTTTGTAGATATATCTATATTTTGTGTCTCGAACTTTGTTTCAAGTATCTAATTCTATTATTTTTTCAAAGCGTGGTTTGAAAATAGTCAATGCTTAAATTATTATTTTTTATCAACTCGTGAGATTCTGTTTGCTGCAGTTACATGTCCACTCACTTTGTGTACGATTTTCTTTCGTTTTACGTGTTACAGTTGAAGGTTTGTTGCAGCCTAGCTGTTGATCTGTTATCTAGTCGTGCCAACTTCTTGTCTGAGATAATATTTGTTGTCATTAGATTGCTGCTAACCTCCGATATCATTCCTGCTTTTGTGGAGATTTTAATGAAATTCAGTGTCAAATCTAATGGTCTTTCAAACTGATTAGTGTTTATTCAATTTTTAAAATTTTCAGAAGTAGCACATTTCATATAACGCATTTCAAATATGGCCATTGAAAAATTATGAATATTAATGCATTTGTACAATGCATTCACGCGAGTGCAAATTTTTCTGCAAAAGTGCGTGTTAATGGCACTGAATTTGTGACACTACTAGGCTGTCGCTCAAATTCAATAGCATTTTTATATCTAATTTAAAATATGACAAAAAATTGCTACGCCCGCAACCCGAATATCTTATCGCTTGTTACTTCCATAAACTGTGCTGTGACATTCACAATATAGGCTTTAAATGCTTGTCGCAAGATATTACTGATCTACACGTATGATCCACATTTGCTGCATTTGTGTGATGCGTTGCTGCGCACCGGCATAGTTGTTTTCATTCATTACGCGACGTTATATGAGAAACGGATGCAAACTTTTTTGTTAAGCGCTGATGGTACCATTTACAATTCTGTCGTAATATTGTGAGTAGAGTAATTGTACCGGCATGCACAGACTATTGTAACATTACCGTCGTAGCATTCGACACTGTTCCTATTTTGTAGTTTGTTCTGATCTTTCACATTCGAGTTATGTCAATGCGCACTGGCAATTACTTCGCTTTTGACAATCTATATTTTAGGACCGCGTTAGAGAAAAGAGTGGTGCTCAACTTTCCGATAAAGCGTGGCGAAGGTTGTGGATCTTGAATCGTTTTCATTCCCTGTCTATTTATTTCTTTCGAAAGACTGAATTTCTTTCTCGAGGGATAAACATAAACAATAGCCTTTTGATGTAAGCGGACTAATTGAAATCGACCTGGCTAGCTGCACTCTTTAAACTAGTCCTTCGTCTTGAGTTTTCATCAATTATGTATTGATGGCTGCTTCCTTCTCTCTGAATCCGTCAACGTGAACGCATAATTTTTTCACAGAACAGGTTTTATATTCCAGTGGCTCATTGCATATTGGTACATTGCGAAATAGAGCAACCAAGTTTGTCGTGAATCAATTGTGTTGAGAATTTAATTGGTATGGAATAAATAAATATTAATGGCTATGTAGCTTTTGATGTTCGGTTTGAGATATACAGGACATACTCTCTTTTCTAAAATGTGTTGCAGTGAACATGGCCAAAGAGTTTTAAAAGTAGGGAGTAAAACAGCACCTTCTCTGCAGAATTTGCCTAAATATTAGTTTTCACTGAACAGTGTTCAGTGAAAACTAGTGGTTAGTATTCTACGTTGATGATTTCATTGCTATCTATTAAAAAATTAATTTAAGAGGGTGCTGAATTATTGCTAAATATGTATGAAAGTGATGCTCTGGCCTATATGCATAATTAATAAATGGTGATCAATCTCTGATGTAAATCAAGCGTGGTGTAACGATTAGCTTTTAGCACTCACTGAGAGTTAGCTTCATGTGTTGTTGGATAATAATCTCTATGCAAACAAATTTAGTGTACGATAGTAGCAATTCCATTGATTCGGATTAAGCTTCACATATATATTACTCTTCTTCTCACCATATTATTTAGTACCCATATATGATTGTAGTCTGTATTCGCATTGCATCGCGTTGTTATAAATTGTGATGATTGACATTTGTTGATTGAACGCGGTGTTTACGTACGTACAAACCGCACCGCACACTTTCACATTTAACCATACTACCAATGTAGGCGTTATCTCACGCTAGCAACGGGGTTCCAGCCGAAGTAACGGGGGGCCAGGAAAAAAGTCATGACTAGGGGAGGAAGGGGGGGGTGAGTCGGGGGCTGTTGACGGACACTTTCCTAACACGTATTACACAATACGCAATGTTATATACGCAATGAACTGCAGAGGTATCGTTTTGGTCTGCCATATATCATGGTTGATCTATAGGTATATTGGTATGATGTTGTGTACATGTATAAGGTTTTGGCTTCAGCAATCAGCAGTTCAGCTAGTTCTTGATTTAAACGTATTCTTAGCGTTAGTTAGTCCTTGGCGTAAACTATAGTTTTGGCATGAACTAGGCTACTAGTTGTTCGCGTCAACGATTAATCGGCTAGTTGTTGGCGTCACAGTTTATAGTTCTTGGCGTCAAAATAGGCCAATGAATTAAATTAAACACCAACATAATTGCTCTCCGATTTAACGCAGATTACCAATATTTAACATTCATAAGCATTATTTTGGCCCACTGGTTTTATTTAGGATGCTTGAGGCATTTTGGTTTAAAATAATGGCCTAGCTAGGAGTTTCTTTCCTTGTAAATCGCTACAAAATCGGTAAGCATGTTCGCTAACATCCGCTAATCAAAGATCGCCGCTGAAATGGAATGCAGAATCGACCTTAAAGATTTTTAAAATCTATATCCGGTCACATGGTGCAGCGGCCATGTTTTCTTTTTCTTCGTTTGGCGGAATGCTGTTGACGCGGGATTGAAACGAGCTAACTACAAAGTTTTATAAACTCGACAAAAGTTCTCAAAAAGTTTCGAACATCGCCTCTGGGTGTCCAAAATATCTGTTGGCATTGAAGTTGCGCCAAATGCGTAAAAAAGAAGAATGTGACTGGTAATGGTTCGGTGGATGTGTATGTTTCCAGTGCACGTGCCTGTGGTACATCCGTGACTAGATTCATACTCATCTACCAACTGCGCCTAATCAAATGTGAGGAAGTTATGAAGTTGAAACGAAATTAAGGCCTATACGCCTCTTTTGCAGTTTCGCGCTTTTGCAATCAAACTTGTCATTGAACGAGAAGGTTTGTTCTATTAATTTTACATTTGAAAATGGCGGCCCAGTTAGGTTCAGAGTAGGCCTCTATATTTTTTGCAATTTCTATGGTATATAAATATATATATCGACTAATTAGAGTTGTGTGGGCTGTGTATTGTAATTTATATTGTAATTTGAAGTTAAGTTCTGCTCCTGTGAGGGCGTTGTTTTCTTGCGTCGCTGTATTTGTGGACCAAAGCCCCTAGAAAAATGCGGCAAAATTAAGAGAAATTGCGCAAGCTCTGAAAAAAAAGCGATTTTGCGTGTGGAAAATGCGGCAAACTTTTTGAGAAAATATGACAACTTTGCGATACCATTCAAAACGAAAGGAATATACAATTATTGTTATTTTCATTATTGTAAGAGCTAATTTGTAGTAATATAATGTAATATTATGTTCTTACTTTAAAATATTTATTTAATTGTGGTTAATAAATAGAATACAAGTTTTTGACACAGACTTTATCAAACAAGGCAGGTACGGCATACTAAGTTGCTACTGATGATCAGTTGTTAAGATGGGGGAAGCGCACGGGAGTGGCACTGCACCTGCGGAAAAATTGAAAAGAAAATAATCACAAAATATAGAAATGGTAGAGTATTTTTGTGGATGAATCTGCAAACTCCAATATTATTAAACAGTTCTTCATAATTGCGAGGCCATAAGTTTTGGTCCGCATAGACCCCCCCCCTCCCCCGCTCAGAAGTTTCACATGGAGAGGAGAAACAGTGATCTAGGAGAAACTACCACTCCCACTGGTCTCCCGCGACACTAACCAACCACTGCTGATGATTTAATAGAAGCCATAGCAATAGAGCCTGATTCCAAAGAAGTTTGACAAAGCAAAAATGATATTTTATGCTGAATTATGCGAGAAATGGCAAAATATGCGATTTTATGCAGGAAATCAGAAAAAACGCAAAATATGCGACAAATCAAAAAACGCAAAAAAACGATCGCGTACTTCTGGGAGCTTTAATTATGACTTGTGACTGTCATGTGCGAGTTTGATGACTAACATCACTTCAACAATTTTTAGCATGTCACTTAATAAAATCTGGTGTAGATTGGAATGGGACATTGAAAGTCGCCAAAGCCCTTTAAAAATTAATTAACGTTACCAAAAGCCTTCAAAAATTAATTAAAAGGATGCGGCTCGGACTCGTCAGGATGCTAATTTGAAAGTCGCCAAAGTCCTTTAAAAATTAATCAACATTGCAAAACCCTTCAAAAATTAATTAAAACGGATGCGACCCGGACACGCCCGGATGCTAATTTGAAATCGTCACAGCCCTTTAAAAATTAATTAACGTTGCAAAACCCTTCAAAAATTTATTAAATCAGACGCGGCTTGGACGCATCCGGAGGCTAAATTGAAAGTCGCCATTTGAAGCCCTTTAAAATTAATTGACGTTTCCAAAAATTTTCAAAAATTTATTTAAAGGACGCGGCCCGGACGCGTCCCGAGGCTAAATTGAAAGACGCCAAAGCTCTTTAAAAATTAACTAACTTTGCCAAAACCCTTTAAGAATTATATAAAATGTGTGCGGCCGGGACTCGTCCGGAGGCTAAATTGAAAATCGCTACTGCCCTTTAAAAATTAACAAACATTGCCAAAACCCTTCAAAAATGTATTCAAACGGACGCGGCCCGGGGCCTCCAGAGGCTAAATTGAATGTCGCCAAAGCCTTTAAAACATTAATTAACATTGCCAAAACCCTTCAAAAATTTATTTAAAGGATGCGGCCCGGATATGTCCAGAGGCTAAATTGAAAGTGGCCAAAGCCCTTTAAAAATGAATAAATGTTGCCAAAACCCTTCAAAAATGAATTAAAACGGACGCGGTCCGGACGCGTCTGGAGGCTAAATTGAAGGTTGCCAAAGCCATTAAAAAATTAACTAACGTTGCCAAAACTCCTTGAAAATTAATTAAATCGGATTGTCTATGAGAAATATCCCCAGATCTACCGATGTAATTTGTACAGAAAATAATATCCATACCCAGATCCTAGATCTTTTTAAATACCCATAAATCTGGGAATATATCTCCAGCAGTGGCATCATTATGCGAAAATTATCTTATCAACATCGCACTTAACATTTTTTGAAAAAATTTGTGGGGTGGTCGAAAGTTTGACTTACCTAACGTTGGGGTGAGTAGTTAAGCCCTCTGTTATCATCCGTTAGGTGAGGTAGGTGGGTGGGCTAAAAATAACGCTTTCAGCGTTATCTAATTTGTGAACGACCAGAGTTTGCATTCGCGCACAATAAATTCTATAAGAATTGTTCAGAAAGTTTTCAGTTAATTCAATAAGCATATATTATATCAAACTGACTAACTAACCGCGTTTTTTGTCGTCTATTAAGTTAATGTTCATGCTTTTACACACATTAGACGTTTTGTGCCCTGATGAGGACCGCTGAGCTGGGTTTTTACTGCTGGATGCCCTTCCAGACGCGAACAAAATAAGTAACTATCTGGCACGGGGTTAGCAGCTAGAGACAAGTATGTGTCTAACAGCCTTGCTGAAGGGCCTGTAACGCATGGTTTCATAGTTGCGGTGCAGGAAACCTAGGTCCTCTGGACTCCTAGTCCGATGCCCGAACTACTACACCACAGTGCCAAACAGTTTTAATTATTCATTATATATTATTAACAATCTAATGTGCGTATAGTTTGTACGTAGCTAGATGTATATCAATAAGACTATCGCAAAACAACACATACAAACAACATTTATCACAACTATTAAACCTAATACTTGTCGACATTCAGTTTTTTTGAAGATGTCTTTGTTTGATGAATTAGTCTTAATTTTCAGTTACCATTCAAAAATTCATTGAATGTACAAAACGCAGTACCATATATTACACTAGTAGTACATGAGCCTAATAATCGCATGGCTACAAACGACATATTTTATATGCACAATAAATTATAATACAACTTCAAGAAATAAATTGCACGCAAGCAAAAGAGTATACAAAATGTGTAACGAAAAATTTAAATACATTCTGTAAGTTAAGCTCATTTGTGATTGTGCTATCATATTTTAGATCGCGTCGACAGACTACAGGGTAGCACGATGCTAAAGGTCTCAAAAGCATACAACAATCTGCAATCACATACTAGTTCACAAAGCAATAGTAATTACACTACAGTTCTTAAAGCTGATCTATATATATTCAATAAACAATCATTCGTAATAATATTCCGAAGAACACAATAACCGAACTTTTCAAACTCACTTTGTTCAAATACAAAAATGTGTTGAGATTCGGATAGATAGCAATTATCTGACATTTAAATAATTAAATTCATAAACAAGAAAGAGAGGCATTGTTCAGAGTCGTCAGCCTAACAGGGCTTGGTTGGCACTACTCTTCAAAAAACATGTTGCCGCATGTAAAATTTGTCTTTTAACGCATTGAAGAACATTCCGCCCAACAAAAAATCAAAGAGGTAATATAATATTGTCAATGGACACATGAAGAGTATATTCATCATGCAATTTAAATCGAGAACAATCAGAATGTACCTGTATAGAAATATCGCAATATTTATTGCAGCGAACTCAACAAACGCATTCGATATATAAAAGTTCTGAAAAAGTTATGAATGCAACATAATTATGACCAGCCATTCAAGCGCTGCATCATAGTTGTTGATGTCGATCAGTACAGGTGTGATTTTAAAACGTCTGTCAAACGCATCATGGATCTTCGAAAGACTATGGATATACAGGATCGCTTCTTACCCCCCTAAAAACGCTTTTGAGTTTGAGGTTTAACCGTTACTATGTATTCGAACGATGAAAAATTTTTGCACATATTATAACAGACCAGCATTTCTGCACAAGTCAGTAGAATTCTGTCAAAAGTGATGTGTTTTGCAGGCATTGCATGAAATCCTTCTTTGCAAAAAATGTAGTGTTGACTGCTAATTGCTATTTCTTGTTGTACTTTGTTGTTATTGTAGCTTTAATTGAGCAGCAATTGTGATTAATTATAATTGCATATAAACCGTGAGTAAAAAAAAGGAGGTATCAAACCCAAGGCTGTAACATGTCAAATATTTACAGACTCAAAAAATTCTTTCACTACTACATGTTGAATGAAGATTCAATTTTCAACAAATTGCATATATTGCTCATCAAAATATCTTAATAATGATGCCTCAATACACTGAGAAAGTTGAAGGATAAAAATGTTGAATTTTTAACCTCAAAGATGAATTTACTTCAGATTTCACAAGTTGCATACCGTAAAACATGAAATTTCAGGTGCATGTAATTTTTGAGAATCAGTATAACTCGCAAAAATTACATGCAGCAAGATAAAGCTGCAGAAGCTTTATATGATGGGCAGTCCTCAAAAAACATGAAAATTAAGTGTAGCAAAATTTGTGAGAGACAAAACCGTAAAAATAACATGCAGCAAAAATTTCATGGTTAACAGTACATTTAACAGAAATGTTCAATATGTAAAAATGAAATATGAAGCAGTGACAGTCTCCGATGTTACAGATATTGATCTTTCAAAAAGCACACCAGCATGAAGTCCTCTGTCAATTCTTTAATGCTTAAGAAGCAGAGTGCTGCAATGCATCTGAATAACGTTACTTAAGCCAGTGCGTCAATGGACAAAATAAATGGTCTAGCTTGGTGATTGTGTGGAAGGTGAGCTGCAGACCCATACTGATCTTCCTTTTCTAATTTCTGGACTAAACCTGAAAGCCACCGAGATAGTTCCCCTATCTCTGCAACTGATTTTTGTCATAAAAAACGAACATATAACGTCATAATGCAGTACTATTACAGAAATTCAACGATTTTGATGCTTAAACATTCTCAACATATTGCGGCAACATTGTTGCGATGTTTCGGTAAACAGTATATGCAATTTTTTGAACATTGAGTCCTTTTTCTAGCGGTGAAAGAACATTAAAAATTTGTCAATATCTGAAAAAGTTACAGCCATAACTTTGGTGGCTCCTTTTTTGTTGACTCACGGTGTATATGAATATGATTGTTGAGTTTGGCTACTGGCTAAATTTTAGCACACTGTAAAAATGTTGGTAATGACTATATGTGCCAAAAAATACAGGAAATAAATTGCATTACGGTATATTAATTATCAACTAGAACGTTTTAAAAACCCTAAAACTGTAGAACGTTTTAAACCCTGCACACTCGAAGGGGGAGTGAAGCTAATTTGTAAAAAAGTAAATAAATTGCAATCCTGTCATCTGCCTCTTAACTGCAATTTCTATACCATCAATGATCTCTTACTACATGCTGATTCTAGAGGTTCATAGTAGGAATGATATCTTGGAATACAGCGTAGACTAAGTAGTCAATGCTGTTAACAATGTTATCTTGATTAATACACCGTCGCAGTGCCCGCAGAGTTCCCCCTATAATCCGCCTGCCCGTAGACAGTTTGGTTGATTTTTCCGAGGCCGTGCACGAAAGGGAGATCTGAGAGTGTCGTATTGAAATTGGCGCAATCCACATCACCCTTGTTGTGTAACATCTTTTGAACTTCAGACGTAAGGCTCACTGCAAAAGGTATTGGCATAAAAATGAGTAACATTAGTAACGAAGATGAATGTTCTCTCTTGAACTGCGCGCATGTGCGCACAGATCTCCGGGACTCTGCTTCAAAAACAAACCCTGCACACGAACAAATTGTGAAATAACAGATCTGGACAAGAAAATCTATTTGAAGAAAAAGCTTAATTATTTTCAGTCCTAAAACAGGTGTTTTTTAGAAACTGTCAGCCAAATTTCAAAGGGGTAGGCGTAGGGCTACGCCTAAAAATGAGCAAATGAGGTGTAGGGCTACGCATTTTTTTTATATTTTGGCGTAGCAGTTTCCTGTGTAAGATAAAATAGGATAGGTAATTTGATCGATAGATTAGTAAAGTTGGATATACGGAAAGGTTGCATAGCTAGAAGCAATGTAAGTTATAAGATATACAATGACTGGTAACTAAGAACGGCTTGGAAAATTTCTGTCAGCACCCCCCCCGCCTCCCCGTCGAGTGATCTCATCGCATTTGGCTACGTCTATTTTCAAAGGTTTACTCGTGACAGGGCCTGTTTTATATAAAGGAGGTGTAGTGCTACGATGCTTTCCTGAGGGCTAAACAGAACTCTGCCGCCACTGTATTCAGCGTTCACTTACGATCATATACTATGCAGTGCTGGTCTTCCAGACGGTCGTACACTCTCGACGCCTCTATCGCCGGAGTCAGGTTCATTGAATGAGCCACGATGTTAACGATCACTTGAGCCAGACCTGCACAAAACTACTATATCAGTGCGAGCCCAAGCCACATCAATTAATTATTATAGTAATTAAATATAGTCACTATAACAATATTTAATCATATTTAAACAATCTTGATATTAATTACATAGACTTGAGTCTTTTATATTTAACCGATTTATTGAATCATTATATTGATATTCAATCGATTAAATACCTTAGTATAGAATAAATTAGAAGAAAATAAAAATGTTAACAGAGAAAACACCAGTGGCGCTATCAGCCCGACATCTAATTTTGCTTCTTGACAATTTCATTAATTTATTGATTAATCAGCAATTGATTCAGTTTGCAAAGCTAACGATATGAAGGCGATCCTTTCGATCAAGATGCTAACATGGGCAACTATGAATTCGCATGCTATTTAGTGCATTGCTAGAATCGAGGAGTTATATTTAGGGTCTCCCGCATCTCAGACCACAGGTTTTTGCCTGCGAAATTCATGCATATAAGTGCGTGATCTAAAGGATCGCCGATATGAATGTAGAGGAAGACAATATGAGCAGTGGCGGCGGTGCTAATGGGGCTAGGGAGGGAAAATGTCCCCCCTTAACTTCTACACTTAACATGCAGCCATTTTACCTTTGCCTTCACTCTTTGGTTAGAAGGCTACTAAACGGTAGTGAATGCTAAAATTATCTAAATATTTAGTAATTGATATAAATGTGAATTAACTTTCAAATCTTAAGAAAATAAAAATAAAATTTAGTTAAATTTCATATTTTAAGAGAATAAGGTTACACTAAAGACTGAGAACAGAACAGAACAGTTCAGGGCAGTTCAGTTCAGAACAGATCAGTTCAGAACAGTTCAGAACCGTTTAGTTCAGAACAGAATGCGCCACACCACGGCAGTAATTGACAAGCATAAAAAAGAAAAGTAGCAAAGTCCCCCTTCAGTGACCACCTGCATCTCTGCACCCCGCGCGTCATTCGATGCAATTAGCACCCGAGGACACCTTCGGCTGCACTAATTGACTAAAACCAGACCAGCCCAATCCAACCTCCATTGCTGTGGCTCAGGGCCCCCAATCACTGAAGAAAGAGTCACACCTAAGCATCCCTGGGTCATCTCTAGAATACCTTTCTAGCGATTTTCTTATATAGTTTTGATTTGTGAAAAAAAAAGTTTTGAAGTGTACAAGATTTAACCTACAGTTGCATATTTTAGTTAAAATGCATCAGCGAGATGGCGCTATTTTGAAGCGTTTTTCGTCATTTCGCGTCACTATAATGCAGCAAAACCATGAGGTATCGATAAACTTTAATAAATAATATCATATACACCTCCATAGCTCCTTTATACTAACTAATACCAATGTTACATGTAACAGAAGCATTGCAATTGCAGAAGCATCAAACATTGCCCCCTTGATTTTTTTAGGGGGGGCAATGCCCCCCTAAAAATATATCTCTGGCACCGTCTGCCCCCCCTTAATATGAAACCGCTTCACCGCCACTGAATATGAGTATAGGATTAGGCCAAAGTTAGCTTCTAAAATCAGTATATTAAAAACTGATTTCTGTAACTGTTGCATGTACAGACCCAGCAACAATAAGTGTTGCGCTCTTGTTTTAGTATTACAAATAGGAAAAATTCGACAAGATTTTTAAAAAGATGTGATTTTACCATGAAAAAAACGCTACAAATGTTTGGGGAAACAGCGCCAACTTTGCAACACAGTGAAATTTAAAATCCTCTATTCTAAATATTTGTAATTTTCAGGGTTCATTTTAGGAGGCATAGTACGACTACAACAAGGTTATTTTTTAATTAGTATGCGTAATGAGAAATGGATAGGCGTAGCGTTACGTGTCAGAATCAATGACCAACGCCCAGGCTTATGGATTTTTTTAATCTGGTGGCGTAATGGCTACTTGTGTAAGATGGTCTACTCTAGTGACGTCGATGATTCTTGCGGATTTGATAAATGCCTAACTTAAGTAGGGCAAGTCTGCATGCTTCCTTATTGCACAGCCTCAGTGGTCCTGTAAGCTTAGTCTAGGCTACTCCTTGTTTCAATGGCGCAGGCGCAGGACGATGCAACTTTCTTAAGAGGGAGGCGTAACGCTGCACCAGTTTCATGAAGGCTAAAATTAACTCTGATAATTTGTAAAATATTTTAGAAACGAACTGTTAATGATTGAAAAAAGCTTTTTCAAGCGGCTTTCAATCAAAAATCAAGCGAAGTCTTCGCTTACAGTTCCACGCTTTTTAACAAGATTAAAATAACATATTATGCAGAAGTATGCAATAAACGTCAAAAACCTGCATGTTTTACATGCTGAACATCGAAAAAAAACCACGAAATCGTATATCAGTGCTAAAAATTAAAAAAGGAAGATTTTTTGCATAAAAAGCGCTAAATTTGACGTTTTTCTTACGTTCTGAATACCTTATTGGTTTTGCTACATTATAGTGAAGAAAAATGATGAAAAAGGTTTCAAAATAGTGCCATCTTGCTAATGCATTTTAACAAAAATATTTGACTAGGATTACTTTAAAGTTCCGCCCTGGAGCTGTGCGCCGAAATCGGAGGCCGAATTGCGGCAAATACCAGTGATCTGCGCTCGACCGCCTTCCTTCGACAAAGATTGAACATTGCCGTTCAGAAAGGCAATGCGGCCGCGGTGGTAGGGACGCTCGCCGACGGGCGATGGAGTGGGGAGAGGGAGGGGCAGATATAGGGTCGTTTCAGGAGAGGGCCCAGACGGGCGACTACCCGACTTTAACTGCTCTTTAACTGTATTTTAATGTTGTTCACTATATTGGATTGTATTTTAATGCATTTTTACGTATGGCAATGGACTCTAATGTATTTTAATGTATGCTTTCAAGTTTAAACTTTCTTTATATCTGCCAATTGCCTCGAATTACGCGTGGGGCGCAGAGGTAGGTGGTCGCGAAGTCGCAGTCACGCAAAATGCATTTTAACTACAATTTCCGACTAGGGGTTAAGTAGTATCGTTGACGGTCTACCGCTGGACGGTCTACCTTGCAATGCGGACTTGCCATGCGCAGCGCCCAGTGCCAGGCGCAGGCCGCACAACCTTGTTGCACTGAACACCAGCACGGGGGAGAGGGGCGTGACTGGACGCTGGCCTGACCTCACTGCAGGGGCAGTCTGCAACAGTAAATCTATTAAATAAAACCTATTCATCAATCATCAGGCATAAAAAGAAATGCAACTTCTACTTTTTGGATTAGGGTCGAGACAAGAAATGTCCCCACTCCGCTTAATGTATTTAATTTTGCATCGCAACGCAAGCCCAGTGAAAGGTTGGCCCTAAGGCTATGTTTCAGTACTAGGCTCCATCACACGCCTTTAATTGAGAATAAAATACAATCAGGGTTATCATCAGAAGGCGTAGTACACGTGTCAAATGACTCGTTAGGTGCAAACGATACGCCTAATTTTTAGGGCGGAGTGTAGGCAGACTTGCATGTTAAATTTCTCAGTGGTAGTGTAGGCCAGCACTGTTTATGATAGCTTAGCAATAGCACTACGGTCTTATAAGTAGCAACCGTATTGCAACTCCTATTTTATTTGGACTAAAGCACCCCTGAATATGATGTGATCAAAATCATTCATAAACTACTTCTTATATTATGACATAAAACATAGAACAAATTAACATAGGACTTAATTACCCCATCAGGCAGCGAATACAAAATGCAAAGCAAACAATAAATCCTAACCCAATGAAAATTTGATCTAAGGCTACGTTAAGTACTTCGCTCTACCAGAATACATGTATTCTGAGTAAATACAATGTCATTCAACTTCAACTTCTCTACTGCACTCCACCCTAATGAATGATTATTTGCAAACACTGACGAAATTAAGCACCTTTGCTTAGGGTGCACGAAGTGACTCAAAATCTTTTGCCGCGGCTGAGTTCAAACCGACTCTCTGCCACACTCGCAATTCAAAGTCCGTGACTTAAACCACTCGGCTACAACGCTTCGCCTAAAATTTCATGTCATAAAACTAAGCATTGAAGAGTATACGATTGCTACAATACTCATACCAAACCAATCAAAATCTATTCTGACTTCCAACTTTCAAATTAATTATAATTAAGAATATTAAATTATGATTGCGAATATTTCCTATGATTTGCACAGTAGTTGTTGCTTCACAAGCGCGACTAGGACAGAATTACAGTCTGCTTACGGCGGATTGGTCAAAGCTGGTCATGTGACTGTTGAGAATGACACCGTGTCGCGTGACAATACCCGATCCAAAAGGACCATTCAGGGACCTGCGACACGCATTGCGAAAACTTCGATTAGACACAGCAGCTACATTGAGGGCTTGATCAGCCAGTCGCCAACTTTAAAAAAGAATTTTTTTTGACAGTTGGCTTTTTTTTTTCATTTGGTGAAAGACTCTAGCGACATTTTTATTCAGATTAATGGAAAATGAATCAACATTCGCTCCTCTTGGTCAGGGGCACCGGAAGAGGGGGGCAGGCCCCTTTTTCGGTGGGGACAACAGGGACACTGATTTTTTTTTATGTCCTGTCATAGTAGGGTCCTTCCATTTTGGTAGACCTTCAACATCATTAAAGGTTCATCCCGCAGCGCCAGTTCTGCTTACCAAAAGTAGCCCACTTGGAACTCGTATTCGCTGCCCGGCTCCAATTGAGCAAGTCGGACTTACACTAGTACAGATCGGCCCCCCGACAGTATTATTAGCGACATAAAACAAATAGCCTCATATTGAGCAACACCGAGTTTTTATAGAGCTAAATTGGCTATCTAGTTGAAATAGACCAAATATTGTCATTAGTGCCCTTTTGAAACTAGTTTGTCTCCCCTGCCCTCAATTCGATACTGCGCCCCAGCATCTGGGTCAAACTTTAGAAGGAGACCTATATTCAAGTTAGGGAAGGGAATACCATGCCCGCACCATTAGTGCAAGTGCTGCACGCGAATATTAAATCTGCACGGTTGAGCGCGATAGAAGCCATCTCGTGACTCGACCGCTGCAAACCGCTGAAATTAGTTTAGTTAGTTTAGGATGGGCCAAGGTAAGAATATCTTAGATTTAAAATTGCCTACTTTTTCATTGACGGATGAACAAAGTACGGCTTGTATCAAGCCAAGCCGCGCAGATTGTAGGCCTAAAACTCGTCTTCCGCTCACAGTGATAACGTTTAAGAAGAAAGCAGAAGGCTCACGCCGTGATGGATATCATTTCGTCGTCTGGGCCAATCACGGACACATGGCTCGTTCCCATGGAAACCGTCGTGGGGCGATCAGAATAGAACTGGGCGTCGGCGTGGCTTTGATTCGGCTCTAGTCGCGAGGCAAGCTCGCCAGCAAATGACTTGCTGCGAGCAAACAAATGAAGTTAAATATTCGGATAATTTTATAACGTAATTGTAACATGACTATGTACTAATCGTCTTAAAAAACAATTTATTACGCATGAGAACTGTTTAAAATTGTCACCGTAAACTGTTTTTGAATTGTCATTAAACAGCACCTGAAGTAAATACGGTCAATAAATTAATCGTATAGAGGACTCGTAGTAGGCTAACTTATATATTCACAATAGTTGCAATAGGGCCTATGTATGATTAAAAGATAATAATCAAATAGTCATAGAATAATCATATACGGTAGTCAAATAATAAATATAACAAAACAGTTCAAAAGTTTAAAAAAGCATATAATACAATGTTCGGACAAGTAAATCATGATTATCAATAAGAAATGGGCAAGTCATAGAACCTAATTAATGTCTCCATGTCCAATTTGAAGAGGGTCACATTAGACGAAAAATCTGGATCGCCCAACAATCTCTGCTGAGCCATTGCAAACTTGGATGACTGCAAACAGACACGTTCTTGGTAGACATGGTTGCAAAGTTGTTAATAATGTAAATATCATTAATAGAAATTGACAAACACAATATTAGTTATATCCTACACGTATTTCGCACCAAAGAACTTCAAATGGATAGAGAACTCTAAAAAAACTATAGCTGACTTTCTTGACAAATAAAATTTTAAAAAGAAGAAAATCTTCGGAAGAAATGAGTAGAAAATGATTGAAGCGCAATACAAAAGACAATAATGATATAGGTTGATGAATTCAAAGTCAAGCACCTGTCTCACGTCAGTACACTAGCAAGTTGCATAGGCATAAGGAATGCAATAATAATAATGTCAAAATACAGCGGAGAATATAAATTTCAACTAAAACAATACAGAATCTTCCATAGGCATCACAAAAATAGAATACAATGTAACAAAATATAGTACTATAAACAACAATGAAATATATGCATTCCAATAATAAAAAATGTCAATTTTTTAAAAGCGTAAATAACTAAACTAAGCAAATTAATCAAATAACGCAGTGACCTAACTATAAGAAAATAAATCAACAACAAAACTCATCCAATAACAACTAAATCATATCATAGAGCTATGCAGTAGCGAGGCGCTGCGGTGTAGTGCAGTGCTTCTCAAAGCGGTGGTCCGCGGACCGGCGCCCTTCCGCGGACTGCCTGTCGCCGGTCCGTGGCAAGCTGGGACAAGATCAATTCTTTCTCTCCTTTGGTGTTGGTTAAACATGGTAGGTAAAACATTGGATACACGTGCCATTCTATGCCGTCAAGCTGTGAAGTGTAATCCTGTAGGAAATCTAAATTCTATGTTATAAATATTATATCTATATGTATTAGTTTTTAATCGTTAAATGTTGGTTGTAGAAATATTGTGATAAGGAGTCACCGGTCCCCAACACAGCGGGAAATTTGTTTGCCGGTCCATGACACCAAAAGTTTGAGAAGCACTGGTGTAGTGGTAACAGTGTCGCACCGGAAATTCAGAGACCCGCATGGGTTCAAGTCCCAGTGCCGGCAACTATGAAACCATGCGTCACAGGCCCTTTAGCAAGGTTGTTATACGCACAAGTGCCGCTAGATGATAATCATCGTCCAGGGTAATTTATTATTTTTGTTGGCGCCAGGAAGGGCATCCAGCCATAAAAACTCCGCCCCAATATAAACGTCTAACCTGTGCTGACAAGGAGTCACGAGCTTGCCTGTAACGCATTAGAATGGACGTCAAAAACGATGATCATTATTATTGCATACGCAACATTATGAAACAACCAAACCTCAATAATGTAGTGGTAGATATCGGAAGAGTTCCAAGCAACGTTGTGTTGTCTTGTTGCGTTCTCCAGCACGTTGAGGAGCAGCAACAGCAGGGGTCCTCCGCCTGGAGCCGGGACTGTCTCCACTACCATGTCTGAAGCAGCAAAATCGTAATGACGCAACTAGACAGGACGCCACTACCATGTCTGAACAGAGGCGGCGACAGCTCATTCAAGACGTCATATACTGTCTGTAAAAACCCAGCTTAAAGCAGGCCTCGTGTGGGCGCTAAACGTCTAACCCGTGTTATAACATGAACATTCGCATACAAGACAACAAAAAGGGCCGTTGGTTAGTTTAGTAAACAGTTCATTCAAGATGGGGCAGCGCATTAGCAATATTTTGGGGAAGTCAAAATCATAGCAGTAGGTGCCTACGCGCTGAAGGCCGTAACACATGGTTTCATAGTTGCCGGCGTGGGGACTTGAACCTAGGTTTCCATATTCTCAGTCGAATGCCTTAACCACTGAACCACAGCGCTTCACTGTGGTGTATTATCATTAGAAGCCTATCATAAAAAGAGACCGCAAAGCAAGCGAGTGGCAAGTGGTCAACAATCCTGAAAGTAACTTTGTACAATGTAACCACTTCACTTAGGACCTCATGTCAAACTGGCCATCTGCCATTTATAACGTTTTTGACAATATCGACAAATTGGTTGAAAACTTTTTTAAATCTTCAATGACACGCGGTAACTTTCAAATGACATCTAGTTAGCAGAAGATGAGTGTACCTTACCTAGAAAGGATGATCTTATGGCATCTCTAGAGATCGCCTTGAACCCCTTGAGGTCATCGACTGTCATGCTTCCATTGACCTATCAACATTAAACTAAAATTTAATTTGAGCATAAGGGCCTGCTTCCAACAGCGTTGCTAGCTCAGTTTGAAGTGCTCAGGCCCATATGATCCAATTAAATTTGGTTATGAAACTCAGACAAAAATCCCCCCCCAAAAAAATCAAAGCCTTCATAAAAAGAACGACAGTGAACAAATAGTCATTTTTACGAAAATCGGACATTAAATTCAATTTCATATGTGTAGTAAAATTACATACAAATGCATCTTGACATGAAATCTACAATAGCATTATATACCAGACACACTTGTCATAAAAGCAAATGATCATTTGACCATAGTAGAAAGAGCATGGCTACAATGAGTGACAATGTAGTTCTTGATACTAAAATGAATTAGGTTTCATCTTGAACATTAAGGCTGTAATTGTAAACCATGTGGGTTTCATTTTTATATCGTAGTGTCTAAGAAACAGTACGTCCTTGAAAGAAATAACATAAATTTATGTAGAATTTTGATAAAATAAGATATTCAATAACCACAAAAATCATAGCGTAATTTTAGAAATCTTGCTCAAATTAAATACTCATTACAAAAACCAAAACTAACTGACCTCCTTTGTATCGTGTAATCTGTTAATGTCCATGTTTTCACACAGGTTTATACGTTTTCGCCCGCCCTGGGCAGGACTACTGGAGCTGGGTTTTTACGGCCGGATGCCCTTCCGGGACGCAACGAAATAAATAATTATCTAGCATGGGGCTAGCAGCTAGTGACACTTGTGTGTTTAACAGCCTTGCTGAAGGGCCTGACGCATGGTTTCATAGTTGCTGGCGCGGGGACTTGAACCCTGGTCCTCTGCGCTCAAAGTCCGACGCCTTAACCACTACACCACAGTGCCTGGCTCATTATAAAATACCGCGAAACTCGTGACTGTTAAAAGTCGCCATATTTGTCAAAAATTGAATGCTTAGTAAACAACAATAATCTATGATGAAAGAAAAGCAATGAATGAATTTTTTTTTTTTTACCCTGGTTACTGCGTTCCCGAGGGACTTATAATTGAATACTGCACGACTGAATGCTACGATATTTAGCAGCTTGTAGTAAAATACTAATCAACAACAAAGCGAGGTGCTGTGGTGTAATGGTTGAGGCATCGGACAGAGTCCAGAGGACCAGGGTTCTAGTCCCCATGCCAGCAACTATGAAACGATGGCATTACAGGTCCTTCAGCAAGGCTGTTATACCGCAAGTGTCACTAGCTGCTAACCCAGAGCGAGCCAGATAATTATTTATTTGGTTGGCATCAGGAAGGGCATCCGGCCTTAAAAAATCAGCTTCAGCAGTCCTCATCAGGGCGCAACGTCTAAACCTGACCAGTATCAAAACATGGACATTAAGAGATTAGACGACAAAAAAAGGGTGGTTAGTTAGAGCGCTCACTTCACTGATGATTTCCTCGGCAAACTGTCCCTCATAGAACGCTGCGTCACCGTGCACTGCTACGGCCTGCAACACCGCTCCCAGGCTGCTCATGTCTATCTGGTTCCCCGTCAAAATCTTTCCAAAATGGCTCGCGAGTGCACTGCTGGGCAGAAGTTTTCGGATTTCATCACCTAAACGAAATAAAGTTACTACCATTTCAAACTATCAACTTTCAGCAAATTTGTAAACAATGTATCAATTGATTCAATTTTTCAATTTCGTCATTTCAAATTTCAAATTTTCAGACACCGAACTGCAATTTCAGACACTGTAAGCATACAATTTAAACCATTCAGAATACAAGTAGAATTGTAAAAATATGAAGAAAGATCAATGAAAACTGCTATCATCGTTAAATTGTTTTACTCATTCATTATGCAAAGGCTTGCCGATTATAAAAACCTGCATACTTGTTGCAATACCGGAATCGTACTGTGAACTCATGTAGCAACGTTCCTAAGAGTTGATATTCCTTAAATACGCAAATCTTTTCTATATTTGTGTAAATTACTGCTGTGTGATGCAGGCTATAGTCAGTAAATCACAGATCAACGTCACTTAGGCCAACACAATCAACAGCACCATCAACATGATAAACTCTTTGTGCACTCATTCGTATGGTAGTCAGATTCTATCAGCCACGTCCCAAAAGTGATCACATGCATGTAGCTCTTGCTTTAAAACTCCAGGACTGTGTGTAGTAACGAAGACTATTATGGTCTGGTTCTGTGTAAGAGAGCCGCCACAGAACTGCTCCCCCTTCCTCAATCGCCTTTTGTGACTCGCTCGGGAAGCTCTGGGCCAGTAGCGGTTCCAGCCTTCCACGACAGGGGGGGCTCAGGGAGGGCTTGAAAAATCACAACAACTTTTCCTCTCCATACAAAACTCACGAGGGGGAGGTGGGTGCTGATAAATTTTTTTACCTTCAAAGCGTTCAAAAACACTGTCTTGGGACTGCAGGGCTTCATAATCCTCACATGGGGGGGCTTGGCACTCCTAAATCTCAAATCCATAATGTCAATTTTAACTTAGATGGGCTCCGCTCATTCCAACAGGGGGGGCTTGAAACCCTGACAGGGGGGGGGCTTAGCCCCCCTAAGCCCCCCTCTAGAACCGCCACTGCTCTGGGCTGCAAGCCTATTCTTTGTTCCCGGCATGCAGGGGTTACATGACTGTACCATAGCGACAATGCACAATATATGAGTTCATTCACTTGCAAACAAACATGTCACTGTGTTAAGAAACTGAGGCTAAACTAATTATATAAATTTCAACAATCTGAAACATACGTAGTTCGTTGGATACATTCAGCTTGTTCCTTGTGATCTCAACGACAGCCATCACAACATCCCGCCAAGCGAGTCTGCCAGAAAGAAAAAATAGATCAAAGTTATGATCTCATCAAATACAAGTTAATCAATATTTCCAATTTCACTAACATGCGAATCAGATATACGGACACTGGACAACAAGCGCCCCAGGTGCTCGTCATTCATTACGCACGCAAAACTCATTATATATGACCCCTCCCTGTTCGCAAGCATTCTTCTTTTCACACCCCATCTATCGATTTACTTACGCTTTGACCCCCCCAATCACTAAAACCAACTGTCGCTGATAATGATTTGCTGCTGCTGTGTAAAATTGTAACATGATATCGCAATAAAATAAGACAGCAGTCTAATAAGCTACTCGCCATTTATCGCGTACGCAAAAACTGAAGAAATCTAACCCTGATTAGTAATTACCCCATCTATTATATAAGCCTATATTAGCTTACCCCAGTAAGCCAGAATACTTTTTCTCACCCTCCCCCCAGTACAAAAGCGTGCAATTTTTGACCTCCCTAAAATCGTACGCTTTGAGCCTCCCTCCCTCCTCAGATCTCATAAATGGATGAGCCCCAACTGAGTTAAATCTGCATAATTCTAAAAAGAAAAGATACAAATTATTACGAAATATTTCTCAACATATTTTCAGAAGAGAAACAATACTTGTCAGTACAAAGTTTTCAACTGAATTTAACAACTGTGAATCGACACTGAATTTGACGCTCAACTCACTTTCCGTATTTGCTGTGTAGCATCTGAAGACCGCGTATCATTCCCGGAACAGCCACTTGCCTTCCGCTCCCTCCGGAGATCGATTTCTGAAACATGTCGCTAACCAAAATCAGAAAATTAATGCAATCAATTAACTAAATAAATTTCACAGTAAAGTTAACAAGCAAAAGTACACAAAAAATACAGTAAATTTTCTGCACAAATCCCTAGACAAAATATATAAAAATCACGCATCAAACTACAACAACGAAAAATGATCATATTTTGTCTATAATCACCGCTAATTTAAATAATTTACACTGTGTGTTCAATATCTTCACTAAAAAATCCACAGTTTGTCGATACACACAATCTTGTGTATCAAATTGTGTAAACACACAATTTATACTTCTACTAATATCAAAAAAGCGTGTTCAAATTTACACTTCTACTAATATCAAAAAAGCGTGTTCAAATTTACACTTCTACTAATATCAAAAAAGTGTGTTCAAAGTCCTGAATTGAGTCAAACAAGAAATAAACTTTTCGTTTCCCAAAAAAATAGGACTCAAAAAATTTTGCTTTCTAAACTTTTGTTCGAACTTCAATTTAATACTAAAAGTGAAAATACCAGCAGACTGACCCCTCCTGGCGCCGAGTCCATGAAGTCTATCACTTCGGAGAAATTTGTCTTCTGTTGGCGAATCAGAGCAAAGCCACCACTACAGCAGGTGAAATTATGCTACATTTTTTAATGTTTAGTAATAATAATCTTCTGTTTCCAGTTTTTCAAAAATCTAATTAAAACAACTTCTTGGTAATTAGACTACTTGACCTTAGTCAGGACCAACAGAAATATTAAAACACTAATAATTTTAATAATTTTAATAAATTAATGTAATGAGAAATTTGTACAGTTTACTGCAATTCAGTGCAATAGCAACCAATTATTTCTCATCAAGATAGATAGTAAATTGTTAATTGTAGCCTGCGCATCCAAACAGTAGAAAAAAACTCAAATTAACAAATCACAGCAATGCCATGACCTGAAAATTAATCTCAATTCCATTTCAACTGAAATTCTCAGTTTCGGCAATCCACAATATTTCGAAAATACTTCATCAAGGATTAAAGGATTATTAAAGAGCAGTGCCTTAATTAAATCGACCACAAAAAGATCAAGACTTGTCTAAAGATTTAAAATCACACATTTTCTGAAAATAACACTCCAAAAATAAATGAAAACACAAAAAATTCACATTATTTTCTATACATATCACCTGATGAGGGTGCATTACAGCAAAGTAATTACTGCAATTACCAGCAACGTAATTCCGCTCGCAACACTGCCCCTACCCGCCAATGCCGGAGTGGTGGGGGTTGAAGAGCCCCACACAAAGCACGGTCCCTACGGCAGCGTCGGCCGCCCCGCCCCCCTGTCTCAAGAGAGCGACACCGAGCTGCGAGCAGACGACATTGTCCGACACGACGCCCCCGTGTAGCGGCACCTGCAGACAGTCGGCAGAGTTCAGGGGCGCCGGGGCGAATAGTGGGCAGAGGGAAAAGCCGTTTTCCATCATAGGGCACTTCATCATAGGTCTATTTCAACTACATAGCCAATAACTACACTATGTTCTGATGCAAATGATAACACTTTAATCTTGTCATAACTCGGTCAAGAGTTATCAGATTGATCTGAAATTTTATACACAACAACAGTAGCCATATTTATACCAACTTGAAATTATTTAGAGAAATTCGAACAACTTTGACAAAATTATGACTACTTTAAAAGAAGTACCGAAAACAAAAGTTTTCAATATTAGTTGCTGCGTATGTGTGCCTACTGTCAAGCTACAAGCAAGCAGTCCAGAAATTTAGTCACAGCTGATGTTCATAGCCTCTCATACGTCTCCCAGAGTCCTAGTGATTAAGCATACACATGACAGAAGACGGGAACCCCACTATTTGACTGCTGGATCTATGATTTTGTGATAAACAGCCGTCACTTTTCAAGCAGACGAGTCGTTGGGTGATTAACGTCACGCAGGCCAGTAGGACAAACGCCCTCCTCCAGTAGAGGTGTAGACTCTGCACTACATATCTGAGGGTCATGCGAATAGAACCATGTCTTCTGTCATGTGTGCACTTACAAGGAGGAGGCTATGAACATCAGCTGTGATTAAATTTCTGGACTGCTAGCTTGTAACTTGACAGTAGGTACACAACAAGTTTACAGTCATATCATTTTCATTGGAACACGGTGTATATACAAATCCAATGTTGTTGAAGGTATCTTCTTCTTCTTTTGGTCCATCCGACAACTCTGCTAGTGACAATGGAGCCAAAAGCGCTCCATTGGCAATTTAACACAAGCGTGCTTAGGTGTGATGTGCTTGAACAAGAAGTTAGCCTTATCCCCGAGTGATCAAATACCACATGTAACTGACCAATGTTGTGTCACAAGTAATGTGACATAATCCAACAAATGCATAAAACCGTGATTTCGTGAATGTACGGGAAAAAAACCACAAGCTGTGAAATGACTGACGTCAATGAAACTGACAGTATTTCGCCGCTTGTATGTTTTTTCATGCATTCACAAAATCATGCTTTCATGCACGGGTTTGTTGGTAATTAATTCAACTGGCAGCAGCAGGTGATATCTGACCATGGGAGGGCCGAGGTAGATGGTGAGGATTAATGCAACGGTGACGGACGCTGCAAAACAGATCGATCCAATGATGATAACCCTCAGACCTTCCTGCTGGGACTTGTATGACCTGGCAACAGCACCAAGTCAAACGCGTCGTCATAATCAGTCTTTTTTTAGCTTAGGACCATGTGTAGCAAATAGACTATGCATGCACAATAACTCATTACGCTTCAAGTACTCATTGATCGACCAGGGAGAGATCAGGTTACGGTAGTCATTCATCATAAACATATTGGTAACATATCATTGAAATCAAATTTAGAATTATATATCCATTGAAGATCAGAAATAAAGTGATTGATATTATACAGCCCGGTTTTGTGCAAGAGAGCCGGCACATAACCGCTCCCCCTTCTTTAGTCGCCTTTTACAACTCGTCCAGGGAGAGATCAGGTTACGGTAGTCATTTACTATAAACAACATATCATTGAAATAAAATTTACAATTATATATCCAAGATCAGAAATAAAGTGATTGATATTCACACTGGATTCACTGGACACAGGTTAATTGTATTCTTTTCGCAAATATCACACACAGACTACTTCTATTAATCACTTCAATATCTGAGTCATAGTAGACCAAACTAAACATGACGCGTAGTACCGGTACTGGTATTAAATCTTCTAGGGCGGGTTTTTTCCAACACGGATTTCATAGTGGTTCAGGATTTAATCCATCATTTTGCATAGGCTAAATCCTGAACCACCATTATATCCGTGTTGGAAAAACCCGCCCCTAGATCTTTAGCAATTACATTTTCAGAAATATAATGAATTTTCAAATGAGACCTTTCAGCTGAGGAGTGTCCTTCGAGCTGTAGAGGGGCAATCTCTGACTGAGGGGGGCGGGCTGTTCCCCCATCTCCCCCATCAGGGGAATGCATCAATCCATCATCACTGACCAGCATGACACGGTCATCTGCAAATTTATTTGTTGCTTATCATTTACTGCTGAAGCAGGCTAGATGCTAAAAATTGCTCCATATGCAAAATTCAGTTTATAAATGTTTTTTCCAAATTTTAAAATGGTTCGCTGAGGAAAAAAATCAGAAGTACTGCTTCAAAGTGACTCTGATTACGACAAAGTTATGTTATTATTAAAAAAAATTATCTCTGAGCGCATTAACCATAAGATAATAAAACTGAAGTTCAACCTGTGAACTATAGTCAAGCACCCCTTGGGCTCTGGACCGATATCATCATTCCTTCAAAATATTAAGTGTCGGCTTAATTGCTCCTCAACCTGAAGGTCCCTCATGTTCCCAATGTACCTTCGTGGGGTCAGGGATCGTAGTCACCATAGTCGCGACTGCATAGCTCGAGCGAGTTTTGAGGTGGCTCCAGCTAAATTGCCAATGCCGTGCGTGCTTTTTTTGGATGGCGCAACCTCAAACCTCGCTCCAACTAGGCAGTCGCGCCTATGGTGACTACGGCCCCAGGGCGCATGGCTTGTGTTCGAGGCTGCAAATGGCCTACCCTTACTTGATGGGAAAGGCGGTCACAAAAAGCAGAGAGAGAGAGACCATAGTCAAACAGTGTGACAACATAAAAATTAGCTTTGAAGTGCAACTGAAGAACGATCTGTCCGTCATTCATACTTGCCTCCAGTAACAGCGTTGAGGCTGGGATCTCCAGAAGACAGCATTCTGAGTTTCTGGAGATATGACAGAGTTGCGCAACGCTACAGTCTGCTGATGCTCCACTCGCCAACACTAAAACGATTTACTTCACAATGAACAAGTTCTGAATACTATGTAGAATCAGCCAAATAGCAACTCTTAACACTGTGTCGCATTTTAATTTAGCGTAGAACGACTGCATATGGTATTAGTTTGTTGTATAACTTCTTGATTAAGCTTGCATGCGGCAACTGCAGAAATAAGAACATGTGCGAATCGTCGCCTAGACAAAATGGAAAACACCTAAATTATCTTAAAGTTATGGCTGCGTCAGGGTTAACAAATTATGGTTACGGTCGCGTTAGGGTGTGGTCAGTGCTTAGTTATATTTTGGCTGGGTTTAGTCCAGATACCGCTATAATATAATAAAATTACGAAATCGACGAAATGTCAATCCATCTGTCAGACGACAATTCGCGCGGCGACGATACAGACCACACCCAGTATTAGAGTTTGGATAAGGCTGCAAAAATATACCGAAGTAACAACAAAGATGCAACTACCAAAAGGAAAATTGGTGCTTCTCGGCAAACAAACTATATTTTACATTTTACAATTTAATTTAATAAATTAATCAAAGTTAACGTAGAATGTCTATTGCCAAACTCTTTTTTGGATCTCAAAGTAGCCAGTTTTTTTTTGCCTTTTTGGCGCATTAAAGAACTTGGTTGCTTGCACATTTTGCAATCGGGTATATTTCGAATACAATCGGGGGTAAATACAGTACTGCATTTCAAAATTTTCACACAACACAAAAAAGAATAATATCTGAAGATTATTGTCGGACTCATTTACGCTCAGTTACGCGGAGTACTCAAAAACTTGATCTTAGGCAAACTACAGGCTACTCGTGCTATTCAGTGCATCCGTTAAGCTTTTAGTCCAGGCGTTTTGTCCTCTGCATACACGCCAGTCTTCATTTTCTGGTGTTGTGGCCATGAGAGTACTATCATACCATCACCCTATATAATCGACAATGCCCTGCCTGTGAGCGTGCTATAGACAGGAGTGGCACATGAATGCCAAGAGTTAGGCCTACACATTATGTGTGGTGCGCTGCCGTCTGCATGCGTTGAACGATGTCAATAGCCACTCCTAAACGGTGGGTATGCGTCTGCATGTCAATGTGTGTGTGTGTGTCTGCGTGTGTGTCTACATGTGTCTGTGCAGCGTTTGTGTGGCACTGTGTATGGATGTGCATTCGTTCATGTCGAGACTTGGCTGCTTCCATTTTCAACTATGGTACCATTATACCCAAACTGTGATTGCCAACTGGGGTACTATCATAATTTTTCCACCACGGGCTTAATGCCCTGTAGGCTAATCAGCATAC